>PVJO010005476.1:0-98155 GCA_004026905.1 Hystrix cristata
AGCAGGAAAGAGCGAGGCAAGTGCATCGACAAGACCGTCATCCCTAAATGCGCCGATATGACAGGTGGCTGTCGTTCAGGACCGTCCACCAAGCAGAGCCACCCACTGCCTCCAGGTCCCTCACCAGGGTTTACTCCACAGGCTGCGCACGTGGTGTCAGCAGAGAAGCCTTGAAGCGGGAGGCACAAGGTGACGAATGGAGGGCCACGTAGGGCCCATCGAGGCTGCAGCTGTGTGCCTTTGTGTCCCATGGAGGACGGATTGCTGCGACACCAGCTGGACCAAGCAGCGGGGGATCCAGAGCCTCCCTGGTGCTGTGCTTAGGCAGGGACGCACCGGCTGCAGAAGCAGTGATGAGCGCGTGATGTGCCCTCACAGTCTTGGCAGCCGAGAGTGAGGTGAGAAGAAGACTAGAGGCACTGAGGACAATCTGAGTGGACGGAGCGGAGAGTTTCCTGACTGTGCAACGCGTAGATGGTCAGGAGAGTGGTACTCCCAGTAAAGGGACTGTTTGCTTGTTGTGTGAACAGTTATAGGTCCTTGAAGGTTGACTTTTCATGTAGCACTCTGTGCCACTGTGATGCATAATTGGTTTCCGGGTAGTCAGCAGCGCCTCATGAAAAAAGCCCGTTTCAAAAAAAAATCAATCTGAAACATTAAAGTGGAAATAACTCCATGCTTAGCTACAGAAACTACAGAAACACATTTCACTGATGAAAAGCTTTTAAAAATAATATAAGCCTTCATTTCCTAATCCATAAAGTGAGGGAGCTGGACGAGGTGATCTTGAAGGTCATTTGTTTTCCTTTGTTTGGTTGCTAGGAAACTTAAAACCAATGCTGGTGCAGATTTTAAAGAGGATTTGGGATTTGGGTTTGTTTATGTCTCTCTCTCTCTCTCATTTTACTTGGTTCTGTCCTGTTCACCTTTTCAGTCTGCACTAATAACTTCGGTGTGCATGGGCATCTGTACTCAGGGTGACCCGCGGTAAAGCCCTTCGGTAAGCGCACAGAACCGAGATCTCTTTCTGTCCAGCACTGTGTGACTCTAACGAGGCCGGTACCTGCTTTTCCCCTCTGAAACATACAAAGCAGTAACTCCAGCAGCTCTGCTAACCAGCTGCCGAATCCTGGGTACTCAGAAAAATCTGATGCCAATGACAGCTCCAAAAGGCTCCCGGGTGCCTCCAGATCCCAGAGCTCCGGGACAAAGACAACTTGGGGTGCCCCAGAGTTCCGGAGTTCTTCTGTACCCGCCCCCAGCGCACGTTGCTCGGGCTCCGCCATCCTTCCTGCGACACACCGTGTGTCTTCCTCACACGCTCAGGCTCCCCTCCATGGCACAGGGACAGCGGAGGCCGAGGCTGGCCTCGCCACAGTCCGCGCCGCTCACTGCGGAAGACCTGGACGGAGGCGTCGCCGCGCCCGGCTCTCTTCTCCCTCTCTGTCTGCTCTTTGCTGCTGTGCTAATTCAGCTGGCCCCAGGACCTGAACTCTTTTCACACCATCCTGTTTTATTTGTAGCCTCTGAGTTACCCTTTGCTTCCTCTTCCATTCTTTTTCTTCTTTCATCAATGCTGCTTCCCTTCAGGAAAAGCTTCTATGCTGTTTTATATTCCACAGCTTAGGTCCCATATTTTTAAACAAAAGGAAAAGACTTTCATACATTCCTTTTTAAGCTCATTGTAGTGGCCTGGAAGAAACGAGGTGAATCTGTGACTTATCACACATATAAGTCCTGGGCTTGTGCCTTCCAGGCCTGGTATATCAGTCTTTGTTAAGTGTAGAGTTCGGAAGTTCCACACTAACACACCTTTCCTTCTTGCCACCTCGGGCGGAAAATCCATTCCTGACAGTGCTGTCTCTGGGAGCGTGGACTGCTCCGCGAGGTCCTGCCCAGGCAGGGTCCTTGTTGGCCTTGATACATCAGTGACAGGGAGGGGAGGTCACTTCTCACATAGGACCTGGATGGACGGGCGCGTGGCATCCACGCAAGGGAGGGTGAAGCTGGCCTCTACGCACATGCTGTCTGTGTTCACAAACTTTGCTTTACTTTTAGTAACAACCAATTAGAAAACGACTGCTAAGCCATTATGAATGAATTAGCCGAGGCTCAGAGATGAGGTCTTCTACAATCCTGGGTGGCAGGAAGAGGATTTCTATGAAGGTTTGTCCAGCCGAGAAGTGCGCAGTCTGCACTAGGCGCCTTGCAAACACTTTACATAGATTTTTCTTGAATAACAATAATAAACCTCTAAGACGAATATTAGGATCCTCAAAATATGAATGAAGAAAAGTTCATTACGCAGCCCAAGTTCACGCAGCTTTGACGAGGCATCCCGCAAACCACTTCCTGTTGCACAGCGCACATTAGCAGCTTCTCCACTGAGCAGCCAGAGCCCGTGACCCGGAGCAGGGCGACAGGGAAGGCTGAGAACCGGAGGTTCAGAGTGCACGGGTGCTGGCCCTTGCTGAAGATTCTGCGGACACTCTGCTGGCTCTCTCTTGGCCACGCCAAGGAGAGTGGCCAAGCTCGGGGAGCACATGCCCCTCAGCCAGGTCTGCAGCTCAGCCGGGGCAGCTGCACCCCCAGCTGCCCATCTGGCAGAGGAGCCGCAGCCCACTTACCCATAAAGGATGCACCAGAGGAGGCCGGCAAGACAGCAGCCTGGCTGCCCGCAGCAGGATCTCATTTGTGAACAGAACGGGGCCCGCCTCCTGCCGACCCACAGCAGGCCCAGCCAACCAGGCAGCAGGAGCCAGGTGCTGCAGGGCAGATCTGTTAACTTCCGTGCAAGGCTCTGCTAACCAGATTTCAGTCATCCCTTCTTGTCTTCAAGCAAAAAGGCGTAAGCAACACTCTTGCTGTAAAGCAAGAAAATATCTACGGAGACAGAACTCATCAGAAAAACAACAGTAACAACTAACTCCAGCTTCTCCCTAACAACGTGGCTTTCAGGGAGGGTACTTGGCCGCCGGCACACTGAGATTCAACTTCAGGAAAGTCCTTTTTCTCAGTGGGGATCCCCTGCTTAGAAACTGAGAGGTTTCCCTCTGGCTTATTTAATGATTTTCAAGGAAGCAGGCGGGAAGACCCTAAGCATGTCCACGGGCCCCGAGCAGCTGTGGTGAGCTGTGGTGAGCTGCAATGATGCTAGAGGTGATCAGTTCTTGCTCGGTAGCTCCAAGCAATCCGGGCGGCCAGCCCCGCGCTTGCTGAGGAGACAGCTGCCTTGCAGTATGTGCTGTTTTGGCGATTTGGGCCGAAGACTGCTTTTATAGAAAGCGTGCATGTTCCCAGAGAAGTACGTGTTTCTCCAAGTCTCAAAGACAGAGGTGCTTGGTGGCGCAAACCTGAAAGCCCAGCTTTCAAGAGACTGAATCAGGATCGATGTGAGTTTGCAGCCAATCTGCCCTACGTTGTGAGTTCAAGGCCAGGCTAACGTAAGTAGTGAGACCCCGTCAAAAAAAAAAAAAAAAAAAAGAGAAAAAAGAAACCCTAACTGATAAAAAGAAAGAGAAAAAGATGCTAAGAACCTGCAAAGTCATGGATTGGACTAGAAGACCACTAACATGTCAGCTGAGTTTCTAGAAAGAGGCCCTGAGATGTGTTGCAGGAGGTCCTGTTTACTCCCACAGCAGCAATCTTAAAGGTCAGTGAAGTCCCTGAAACTGAGAAAGTGTTCTTTACTCACGTGTGGCAAGTCCACACACATCTCCCAGGAAGTCCAGCTCAGGGAGAGTCCCACCCTTCCTCCCTGTCGAAGATAGGGCAGGAGGACACAGGCTAAGGCTGGCGCTCATGCAGCATCTGGGCTCTGGTCCTCAACCTCAGGTCTAGCGGTGTCACTGGACCCATGTTCTTGGGTCCGGACACACAGAAAAAGACCAGATTGAGAGGAATGCAGGCACAGGCAAGCCTTTAAGGGGACTTCTGCTTGAGCCAGAAGGGAGCACAGCTCTGACCATACCCGCTCATGCAGGCAGCCCCATGAACCAAGGAAAGGGGCAGCTAATAGCCGCAAGGTTCCTGCTGGGAGCGGAGGGTGAGGCCAGGTCTTTGGCGGCTGACCCTTGCCTGCATCTGTGTTAGTAGGATGTGTTTGCGGCTGCCCTATTTTTAGCTCTGGGAATGTGTCTGAGCCCTGGCTCCCCATTTATGTACTCTTTTGGTTCTGCTGTGAATGTGCAAATAGGCCCCTTTCAGTATGTGATAATGGCGCTCCCTTCTTGGTGGTTGCCGACTGTGTCCGACTTCATCAGCACCCGCAGGGGTCAGACTCGTGTAGCTGTGCTTGCTTCAGCCAGCTGAGAGAGCAGAAGGAATTCAGCTCCCACCTGCTTGAACTGGGAGGGCCCCTCCAGTTCAGCAGCTTCCCTATGTGGAAAGGCCATGCGTCGGGCTTTCGGGTCTTGAAATCCTGTCGGCCTTGGTGCCCGACCTGTGAATGAAGGTGGCGCCTGATTACAACTTCTAGCCATTCAAGTCACCCAGGCTTAGGCTGAAGACAGCGCTGAGCAGAGACAAGGCACCCGTACTGTGTCCTCTGTGAACTTCCGGCCCTCAGAAGCAGCAAGCACAGTAAACAGTTATTGTTTTATGTCATTCAGTTGGAAGTAGTTTGTGGTACGTCATTAATCACAGGGACAGTAACTAGAAGGGTGCACTGACCAACGTCAATACACTCTGCTGCCAAGAGTACCTGTCCTTCCCCAGAGACCATACTGTGCATGTTCTGAGGTTTCGAGAATTGATCAGACATCAGAAAGTGGCTTGGAAACTGATGAGGAGAAGGCCAGAGGTCTCGGGGGGCAGCTCAGTCCACTGCATGGGGTCTGATGATGTGCCAGAAATGTTTTTTATCTCAACAGTCATATTTCCAACTTTTGAGAAAATATTAGAAGACGGACACTGTACTTAGGGCCAAATATACAAAATTAAATACAGATTCCCACACACTACCTTATATCAAGGAGAGAACCTAGCTATGTAAACTAACACTGTCACCACAATGACTTAAGGGCCGTAAGACAAGTAGAAGCAAGGTAGCAGTTGGCTGAAGAGAGACCTGAATGGTGTTCTTCCCAGAGGACACTATGAAGGCAAACCACAGAGGGAAGAAACCATAACGTAGGTTCTGAGAAATGTGGATCTTTGGCTCTTCAGAACCTGCTATATGAAACAGGGAGAGGAAAGGAATGAGGCCATGGGAGTAATCTGTGAGCTTCCCTGATACTGTGTAAGGAGCTGGATTTCACAGTGCAGAAACTCAAAGCCAGGGGGTAGCAAGTGATTTGTTGAACTGTGCTTCACATAAATCACACTGGTAGTTGTATTGATGATGTACCAGAGCATGGGTATCTTGATTACTTTCCTTTTTGCTCAGACACTCAGAATTCTCAACACCCAGAATTAAAGGAGGAAAGGTTTATTTTAGATCACAGGTTTCAATCCATAGTTGGCTGACTCCAAGCCAGGGCAGCATGGCAGAGGGGCATGGCAGCAGAGAAACAGTCCATGGCAGGGCAGGCAGGAAGCAGCAGTCAGCCTTCCTTCCCCTTTTATCCCATCCAGGCTACAAGCCTATTGGGTGGTATCTCCCACACCCAGTATAGGCCTTCCCATTATCCACACCCAGGACTATGCTAAACCAATCAGTGGACTAATTTAGTACCACATATCCTTAATCCTAGCATCACACACCTTTAATCCACATTCACACACCCAAGATCCAGCTGCCTCTAAAAGCTCTACCTATGAGCCCATGAAGCTTGGGAGCACATCTAGGTGCAGCCATAACAGCAGGGCTAAGGGCCAAGAAACTCTTTGAATCATTATTTCAACAGCCCAAGTGAGAAACCATAAAAGCTTGAAGGTGGATAATTACAGTACTGATGCCAAGGAGGGAATGAACTCCAGAATATTTTGTAGGTTCAATTGTGAAGATTTAGAGACAGGCTGGAGAGTAGCAAGAAATCAATGGTTATGAGCTTGACGTGTCTGTGAGATACATAAAAAGAAACATCCAGCAAAAATTGAGTAGTTGAATCTGACTATCAGGGGAATTGAAATTTGAAAATGGGCACAGAAGTTATAATGGTAGATAAAATTTCCCAAGAGGGAAAGTTGAGAAGTGAGGACAAAAACAGGAAAAAAAAAAAAAGAAAACTGAAGGAATTTCAAATGTCATTCAAAAAGAGGATAAATAAATGATAGCCATGCAGTGGAATATCAATAAAATAAATATTGCAGTCATGTGCAGCAAAACAAATAAATCTAAGAAAATTGAAAGAAAATCAAGTATTGGAGAAAATACTCAGTGTCATTTATTGCAAAGTTTAAAACTAGGCAAACGAATTGTTAGGATAGGTATTTAGAGGTAAAACTTCAGTGAATCAGAAGAAATAAGAAATGCAAAAATCAGAAGAGTGGAGCTCCGAGGAGACAGGCGAGGCTGCCACAGGGTGGCCACGCGCAGGCCTCCAGCACATTGCACGGCCTCCAGTGGCATGACCCACCACCACGGGAGCGGGGAAAGGCTTCAAAGGCATCGACAGGCACAGCTTATATGTACAGTACTTTACGTATATTACTTTTGAAGATTTGACACGTTTCATGTTCATATTTTTAAATGAACCATAAGATGACTAGGAACTGAGAAAATCAAGACAGAAAACGTACATTAATCTCTCAAGTAGCTTGACTGAAAAGACAGACTTTTGGTTAGAGGAAAACACAAGACTAAAAATGTCCTCTGTGGTGGGACGGAGACTGAATGGTTCTAGAAACACAAGTGACTGAGTATGTGGGAAAGGGGGCAGTGTGTGGTGCAGGGACCCTGCGGACTCTAAGAGGAGGACACATCCTAGTGGTCAAATTGTGTCCTTTCTTTACACACACACACACACACACACACACGTGCATGCATGCCAATTAGTTTAACCTGAGAAATGTTCTGCCTTAAAAAATCTTAATTTGGGAAGGAAGCCTTAATGTTTTCCTCTCCAGGCACCTGAGGGCCGTCCTCCTCTCCCGTCTCTGCTGAAGTGTTCACCACTATGTGTCTTCCAAGCCCCCCGGCACGAAACAGGACTGCTGCCCACACGAAACAACTTCTCTAAGACATGAAAGAGGACTGAAACAGGACTGCTGCCATTGGATACTGTGCCACATGGAACAACTTCTCTAAGACTCCAGGGAGAAAAAACACAAACTCACGGTAAAACGTACAAGTCTACCCAGCTGTTCACTGAACTCAAGTCATGCTGGATTGAGGCCTTTCTAGTTTTCATTTCCAACCTCTCCTTGCTAGGACTTTGGGAATCAGTAGATTCCATGTTATCCATAGTTCCCTTATCCGTCATTTCATTTTCTGCAATTTCAGTTGCTCATGGTCAAGCATGATATAAAACTATTATGTGTAAATGTCTAGAAGTAAACAAGTCACATAGCTCCAAGTAATGTGACGCACGTTCACGTAGTCCCTCTCCATCCTGCCTGGGTGGGAACCACCCCGCCGCCCAGCGTATCCACACAATCAGTCACTTTGTAGCCCCCTCAGCTATTAGACGGAGAGTTGGTTCTACAGTGCCGCATCCCAGCAACCTACGTCGGAGCCTGAAGCTGCGTCACAGTGTTGTCCCACTCCCTGCCCTCCACCCCTCGTATAGGTGCAGCATCACCTCATGTCACCACAGGACGGACGAATGCGGCACTGTAAGAGCTGTTGAGATAGAGACTACATTTACACAACATCTATTAAATTGTTACTGTTATTCTACATTAGTATTATTTTTATTGATATCTCTTAAACTGACTTATGAATTAGACTTTCTCGTAGGTATGCACACATAGGAAAAACAGTCTGTATAAGGAGCAGTAATGTCCACAGTTTCAGGCACACAGAGGGGCTTGGAACACATCCCCGGTGCGAAAGAGGAGACTGCGTTTGTCATCTCACCGCAAGCGACTTCCAGTCCCAGTTCTGTCCCCGGTTCTCTATGTTGCCATTTGTCATTCGCTCAGACCTGGTCGGACATGTCAGGTCCCCACTGCATTATGTGGATCTAATCATCATATTACAAGGATTTATTTGCTGTATCTCAATTGAAGAGCAACTATGTTGTACCTCTGCTTGCTTCTCCTGTTAACAAGATAGTCTCTAGCTTTGGTTTCTGGATCTCATTTGCTGTTCTCTCTTGATCCCTCCTTTTAAAATCCCGTCGAGCCCTGTAGAAGCCTAGTGCTGTTCAGTGTTCTGCGCTCCGTTCGTCTCCCTGGGCTCAGCCACCTGTCCTCTCGCCTTGAAGAGTTCAGTCTGCGACTGACTTAAGAAAACAATGATTCTCTTAAACCTGGTAGCCAAAGAGTACTCTTTTTAGTTTAGAAAACACTATAAGTCAGCTGGAAGTGGAAGGTTGTTACGGTTTGTTTCTAGATGGACAGTTGGTGCTAGAGTGCTACGTCCCCAAGGCCTCACGCGGTCACAGGTGGCAGGATCTGGAGTGTGTGATGCTGGGATTAAGGGCGTGTGGCTACCAAATCAGTCCCCAGGTGGGTTTGGTGCTGCCTTGATCCCAGCATCCTACATGGAGTGTGTAAGGCACAGAAAGAAGCCACTTAGGTCCATTTTGCTTCCCTTGCTGCCTTCTGCCTGTCTGCCTTGGAGCCGGCCGACTGTGGACTAAAACCTGCACAAACTGTGAGCTGAATAAACCTTTCCCCCCTTGACTTTGGGTGTCGAGTATTTTGTCTCAGCAGTGAGCAAAGTGATAAGCGAGGGCAGAAACCCCCATGAGATGGACCCGGCCACCAGTAACAACTGCGAACACCAGCAGTGAACACACAGGGCATGGCGGCCTGCATGCTCTGAGGCGAACAGAGGGGTTTGGAGGGGCATCTTTCTGGGCTGGAGACTACACAGAAGAACAGAAGGCAACCTGTCAGCTGCCCTGGAGGTGCAGAGGAAACCCTGAAACCTCAACTGCTCCACGCCCTGCTGGGCCTGGGGGAGTCCCAGCTCCTTGGGAGGCTGAGGCAGGAGCATCACAGATGTCAGAACAGCCTGGATGACTTAGTGAAACCCTGTCTCACAAAATGAAAAAGGGATAGAGATATCGCTCAGTGTAGAGGCCCTCAGTTCAATCTCCAGAACCACCAAATGAACTGAACCCTCTATCCAAATTCTTCCCTGAAAAATGCAAACATGGAAAGACTCAAAGCAGCTTTAACATGGAGAATTTGATCTGAGCTGCGAGCAGGTACCCACAACAAATGAGAAAGGGTTAACATCTGAATCTAATCGACTTAGCTTCTTACTAAAACACAGTATCAGCAGTCATCAAGAAAAAGATACTGCATTCTGCGCTGCTCTCACTGTAATAGTCATGTGATCGTGCACGCCAAAGTCAGTCTAGAAAGAATGAGAAGTGCCGCTATTCTCAAGACAGAAGACAGGCAACACTGCTAATCCTGAGAAGGTCCTGGAATCATCAGATGAGGGTGACGATGAAGACACTATAAAAACATGCATCCAATCAGGAAAAAGAAGATACATTTGCAATGAATTAAAAAGAAGGACTCCTAACAAAGTTATAGAATATATATGCAAGAACCAAATGGAAACCTATAACTGCAAATTGTGACAACATCCCGCTTCATACCCTCACCATCTTTTTTGTTTGGTTTTTCTTTTTTATTAGTACATTTTTACAGTACATAATGATTCCATTTCTGTGAGGACCTCGTACATGTAATATGTGTCAATTCTTTTTCTATCCTTTTTCCCTCCTCTCCTACTCTCCTCCGTCTCTTGATTCCCTTCCCCTTTGAAAAAGGTCTATCTCCATACTTCCCATCATCTATTTTTCTCATACAAGAGAAACCATGTGATACTTAATTCATGTGTCTGATTTATTTCACTTAATGTTATGGTTTCAAGGTGCATCCATTTTCCTACGAATGACTCGAGTTCATACTTCTTTATGGCAGAGTAATGCTCCATTGTGTGTAAGTACCATATTTTTTTAATCCATTCATCTATTGATTGATGTATAGTCCACTTCCAAGATTTAGTTATTATGACTTGTGCTGCTAGGAACATGGGTATATTCACTGTAATGTGATGTCTTTAACTCTTTTGGGAAGATACTTAGCAGGAGAACAGCTGGATCAAATGGAATTCTAGTTTTAGTGTTTTGGGGACTCCTACACCTATTTCTATGGTGGTTGTATTGGATTGCATCCCTATCTACAATGTAGAAGGGTTCATTTTTCCCTGCAGCCTGTCCAGCATTGGCTATTATTTGATTTCTTGATGATAGCCATTCCTTCAGGAGTCATAATTTTAAACACGAAAAGAAAAAAAAAAACTAACAAATAACAGCAACAAGCCTGATAGATCTAAAGGTTGGCAGAGATACTATCCCAGGACTTTATTTCATGGTAAGTGTAAAGTCTCCCATCACTGCGTCGGCGGTTTCTTGAGAAGTATACTAATCCTATGACCCAGCCCCTCCACGCTTGGGGATTTTCCCAAGATAAGTAAAAATGTATATTCACTCAGCTGCTTGTACACAGAGGTTTCAACAGCTTTATTCTGAACAGTCTTAAACTGGAAGTAGTCCAAATCTCCATTAGCAGGTGAATAGATAGACAAAATGTGCTCACTTCATACAATGGTATACAGTGTATTAATAAAAAAGAACAAAAGTGTACGAATCTCAAAACATGACGCCGAGTGAAAGAAGTCAAGTACAAAAGAGGAACACAAAACAGTGAATACCACTATTCTATTTCTACAGCACTGTGGAGAATGCAAACTAATTTGTGGGGACAGGATGTTTCTCAGGGATTGCGTGTGCATGGGGAGCAAGAGAGTTGAAGTTTCAGAAAGTAGGGAGGGATTTTGGGGGGTAATTTAAACATTTTTTCATTTTGATGGTGGCAGTCGTTTCACTGGGTGCGTATCTGTCAGAGCTCTTCAAATCATACACCTTCAACAAATGCAGGGACTTTATGTCAAACAAAGCTAGCATTTTGCAGATGAACGGTAAACTGGGAATCCAGAGAAGCAAGGCAAAGAAAAGAGGACGATCACCTCACATAGAGGCTGAGTGGAGATGAGGAAGGTAGAGGAGGCTAAGGTGCCTTTTAGGGTCAGGGATTTTTAGTATTTGATTTGAGCCTTTTAAGTTTATCACTATATAACCCCACTTCGCTTCCTCCAAAACACATCAGTCTATCTGTATTTGCCATGAAAATTATGGGTAGAAACCTTGCTGGGCGTATAGCTTGATATAGAATGAAGTAGGAAAAGAACGCAAAAGCCAAAGAAATGAGCCATAAACTGTATGATTTCAGCACGACTGGGACTTAGACCCAAAATTAGTAGCCAAATATAGCATCCCAAATTGGAAGAAATCACAGGGAAGCAGCCTTCTTTCTGTAAGATGTGAACTGGGGCTTTCACACAACTATATCCAGATCTAAGAGGGCAGAATCTATCTGGCTAATCATCTGTGAAAGCGCCAAGTGCTAGAGCTTTTGGTCACTTTATGTGGGCAATATCTCTAGGAGTTTTGAGTACTAAGCTTTTGGCCACTACTAAGCTGTAGACATGAATGCAGAAGCTCCACATTTTTAGGAGAAACCTTCCACTGGAAACCATATCAGGATATCCTGGGACTCTAGAAATCGTAACAGAGCTCAACAAACTATTGTCTGTGGGGAACGGCTAAGGCATGTGCAGTTCTAGAATCGCGCTAAGAACTCTGCACTGGTCTCCCAGCCATGCAGATGGCAATATTTCTTATTTTGATCCAGATGCAACTTTACCACCTTCGCTCCACAGGTTCCTGACTCCCTGGGAACCGCAAGTCTCATGGGTGGGCTGGCTTGAATCTGGGCCTCCCTAACGGGGCCAATGCAGAGATCCACTGGGCAGAGAAGACTCTTCCAGAACAGACACGACAGCGCTTCCCTAAGCAACGAAGTCAACCGCTTTCTAGAAAGTGGCTCTTCATATTTCATTCTCAAAGTTTCTCTTTCCTCAACCCTCAGCCAAGGAGCGGAGAAGCTGCTCCATGTGGCAGCTAAACTGATGCCCTCATAATAAAAATGTGTTTCCATCCTTTTAAACACCCGACTCCTTTCTGCCCACAAAATGAACGTATGAGGACTCAGAACCGCTAGACAGCTGGATAAAAATTCTGGATACGAGGAAAACTAAAAGAATAAATAGGAAACAATATATAAAATGATCTATATATTTGTTATCAAGCATTTAAAAGTTGTTAAGTGCACAAAGATTAAAAGAACTATCATTCATCTTGGTAAATAAGAATATTTTTATTTTTATTTTATTTTATTTTTATTTTTTTGGTGCTGGGGATCGAACTCAGGACCTTATGCTTGTTAGGCAAGCACTGTAACTGCTGAGCTAAATCCCCAGCTCCAAGAATATTTTTATATTTCATGATTTTTCGCATTCTGAATATAATTCCAGTTGATCAATAGATAATATTTATGGCTAGATAACAGTAGTATTGAACAACAGGGTTACTACAGATGACACATAATGCATATCTCATAAAGCTACAGGACAGGATGTCCGTTGAATGTTTTCAACATAAAGAAATGATGGATGTAGACACCTGCATCAAAACATCACTTGGTATTCTACTGATAAGTACAATTTTTATATTTCCATGCATCGATTAAAATAAAAAAATAAAATAGAAAAAGTGAACAAGATTCTAAGATAAACATAGCCGTGGACTCACCCACCGAGGATGCAGCACCCCCTCTGTGGGTGCCACACTGCTCCCCCCCATCCCCTCCTGGGCGCCTCCTCCTGAGGGCTTTCACGCTTCCCTTTCCTCCTTCAAGAGCACTCTTCCTGCCAAGCGCTTCTCCGTCTTCGGCGGGGCCGAGCTCCAGTGTCCAGTCCGCCCTGTCCTCCCTGCCCTGGGACCGGATTTCCTTTTCTTCTTAGCCCCGCCGTGACCTGTACTCTGTGCGGCACTCCCTTTGCCCCTCTGCCTTCGGCTCCTCCATTGGATCACGAAGGAAGCCACGCCGGAGATTTCATCTGTGTCATCCATTGCTGGACCTTCTATATCTAGTCTGGAGCCTGACAATTCATAAACGTTAACGATAAATTTAAGATAACAAGCGATATTATTAAAATAGATGAACATTTCAGTGTTAAGATAATAAAAAATAATTAATATTTTTGAAAGAAATGAATGAATGACATTAATTTAAGAAACAAATTTTCTTCTTCTCCAAATTTGTCCCTTCTGCAATCCATGTTGAATACTCACCCTCCTCATTTCTAGACTCCTGGGAGTTGTGCTTTGCTTTCACAGCTACCTACTCAAAGCACCAGACAGTCACCAGGTGCTGATCAGTTCTCTTGTTAACTAGCTTTTTAGTTAATACCTCCTGCCCATCTCCACTGGTTGAGTCTCCTCTCAGTTGACTGGAACGGCACAACCTCAGAGCTAGAAGCTGGAAGGGGCATCCGGGTGTGGAGAAGTCTGGCCCTCAGCACGCGGCCGGGCTGCCTTCCAGCCCGCCTTCCTGGCAGCTCATCCCCCCTGAATAGGGAGTGAGCGTAGTACTTTGAAACATGGAAATTTGTGTAACCAGCCACTTAATTCATCTGCTTAGGAGCCTTGTACCGGTGGGCAGGGGTCTTTCACAGCAAGGAGCAGAGCAGAGGGGAGCAGAGAGACAGCGCAGAGACAGGAGGAGAGGGGAGCAGGTCTCTGCACTTCCAGCCACCTTCGGCTCAGTCCTTTCTGTGGAACGGGAACTGGGCTCCAGCGTCTGCACGTTCTGTCACTGCTTTTGGACTGAGGGCAGGAGGGGATGTTGCTTATGTGCTCAGCAGGAAGAAGTTTGGAGACGGTGCTTATCTATAAAAGAAAAAACTAACTTTTTCATGCCATGTTGGCACTGCTGGTTACACCTGGACTCCTGTGCCGTCGGAGAAAACAGCTACTTTCAAAAGCAAGAAGTGGGTGTCTGTTACTTTGGTTGGTTAGGGGCACAGATCTGAGGCCTCCTCACCTCAACTGATGGTGTCCATAGCTGGGATAAGATCCCAGGTGAAGACCCCAGAGTCTGGACTTGGCCCTGCCTTCATCATGCCCCTCACAAGTGAAAACTGGAGGGCAAGTGTGGCAATTCAGACTTCCCCCAGAAGATTTTTAAAGTAATGCTTGTTCCAAGATCAGGGAAAGTGAATTCACTTAAGCAGAGATCTAGAAACCTGAGGTTTGAGTGGTGAAAACTGTGTCATCCCCGCCCCAGTGGCACTTTATGTGATGGGGGCGAAGTGACGTTTGGCTTGAAGGAAAATGTCTATGGAGTTTAGCTCGCAGGATTTTAGGGCTAAAGCAAGTGGCTCTTCATCTAGTACCACCCCACAACAATGGCTAGCCAAGGCAGAAGACAGAAGCGCAAGAAGGCAGAATTACAGAAGATTCCAGTAACGACGATGGAAGCCAGCAGCGTCAACTAGGAAAGTAGGGACGTGTGGCCAGCAGGCACTGTCCCTCAGAGCTTCAGAGCAGGCAGGTCTTGGGAAGACTCAGCGGAATCTCAGACTCTAACCTGGAATTGTATGCTGTCGCTCACCACACGGGGGCATTTCTAGAGCCCAGTGTATTGATCTTACAGAGGTAGTGAGAAGAGCTATCGGACATTAAGTGTTGATGCAAAAGTAATACTTGCTGCCCTCCTCACTCCATCTCTCCATTTTCCTCCATACTGAAAGTGAGCAGTGCTACAAAAGCAAATGTTTTGGGCAAATCAAATTTGCAGGAGAAATGGGAGCAAAAGGCCCTGTGAATCCCCCGTGAAGGTAGCTGCCTCATCGTTGATGCCCAGGGCTGGCCCTGCCTGACACCTGTCACAGTTCCTCTTGGCCACTGGGAAAGAGAGGGGATCACAGCATCTCATTTGGTGAAATTCCATTTAATGAAGGCAATTTGACCTCAGTCAATGAGGATTTGGCTCCATGTGCCACCAGGAGCTTAAGAGGGAACAAGTCTCCACATCTATCAGCTACTGAGTGAAAGGAAAGCTGTTTAACAAATGAAGATCAAGTGATCATGTGTCTGCTATCCAGGCTTCATTAAAAATGCAGAGAAAGTAGATCTCAAATGAAATGTCTATGTGATGTCTTCCAGTGACTAGGGCCAATGACTATGTGGCATAGTGACCAGGCGGCCATCGGAAGAGCCTGAAATCTAAAGGTAAGAATGCAGACCGTCACTCAGACAGCCCAGACATGCCCGCCCACACACTTGGCAGCATGCCTGAAGACCAGCGAATGCCCTCACACCGACAGCTGGTGCGAGCCTCCTTGAGTGTCGCACATCGTCACCCGGTGAAGGGTTACCTGACAGAAGGTGGGTGAGGTCCAAGACAACAGCGGCACCTTCTCCCCTCCTTCCGGTTCACAGGTGCCGTTTCACGGTAAGGCTCCCAGCAAAATGCGAAATTGTCAAACCACCCTTGGGTGTCATCTGAAACTGACTGTGGGGCCCTCATCTAACGCCGCCAGAATATTCCCAGTGATTTGTCTCTAGAAGCTGAAAGTATGGCTGATATTTATTTTTATTTCTTATACTTTTCTGGCTATCTCAAAAAGTTTCACTAATTTGCATGTACTATTTTGATAATCATTAAAAAAATCGCTTTCAAAAGAATGGTAGGAGGTTTAAGAGGGAACGAGAAATTCACTTCAATGAAGACAGAAAGCTGGCAAGGCATAACCACAGCTGTCGGAAGAGCCCAAAGTGCCGCAGTGAGAGGCGGCTGCCAAGCATTCCCACGCTGCTGCGGCTCGGTGTGGACCGGAGCTCCACTTGCTGCACACGGGCCACCGAGGGAAGCCGGAGAGCAGGAGGGTGGACGGCCAGCCAAGGGAGGGCTCTGGAGGGCTCTGTCCACCCCTGCAGCCCTGCCCAGCTGCAGCATGGGCTGAGGGGACCCTGTCTGCAGGGAAGCCGTCTGCTAGGCACACTGTGTTGATACTGTCTCCTGACGGCATCAAGAGTAGTAACATTAGACACGAGGATTCTGTGCCGGGTTGAACCAGCCAGTGGCTCTTGGTTGAGTTTCAGCCTCCTCACCCATCAAATGCCTGCCGAGCTGCCAAAGCTTCCTCCAGGTGCCAGCCCTCGTGTGTCACCCACGGGCACAGCCCTGACCTGGCTTGGCCGGCCCTTCATTATTCACCCTAGTTCCGAAGCCCGGGCCCACTCCGACGGCACCACACTATCATGGTCTCCTGAATTCACCATGTAATTTTACACTTCATCTTTGCTGTGTTTTAATTTTCTTCCACTAAAAAATGGGCTTTTTGTGTTGCTATCCATTTGAAAAATTCCCACTCATCTTCTGTTCCCAATATTCTCAACTATGTCCTTGATCCAAGGAGCACCACTGCTGTGTGGGGTGAGTCATTCTTCCTTGTGGGATTGTCCTGGGGACTTAACGTGGCTACCAGCATCCAAGACACCGGCCTGTCCTCCCGCCCGTCTAGCCACATTATGGCAATTGAACCATCTCCAAACATTGCTGGTTACCTGTGGGACAAAGAACGGTACTAGTCGGTCTTGGCAAGTCTGCTCTTCTCACTTACTTTGGCAGAGTGTTCTTCTCAAATTGTTAATCATCGCATATTGCTCGTACATATTTAGGGGGTGCAGTGTGATTATTCTGCAATGTGAGCAATGTGTAATGATCAGATCAGAGTAATTAGCATCTCCATCTCCTTAAGCATTCATCGTCTGCATTAGGAAGCTTTGAAGTCTTCTAGTTCTTTATAAAATATGTAATGAACTGTTGCCACCTTGCTGTGTTATAGAACATTAAAAGCTGCATTTTTCTTAGGAGAGAAGGGTGGAGGGGAGAGAGGGAGAGTGAGCTGAGACCCAGACAGAGATAGAGAGTGAACGTGCATTATGTGTTACCAGGACTATAACTCTAAAGAGTCAATAGTTTTACTCGGCGAATAGCTAGTACTAGGAAAACGAGGAAAACACACTCTTCACTGTCTATTTCCTAGTGTTTATTACTCATCCAAGATGAACCAATAATACTCTAGTGATATTAAAATGGTACCCAAGGCCATTGAATGTGACTTTGAATTAAGCTTTGAAAATATTCCTAGCAACACATTTAATTAACTAGGATACTTGGTTTATATTAAATCTACATCAACTAATATTAAAAACATATATATTGAGGCTTAACAGCTTCAGGAGGTCTTGGGATCTGGTTGTGGTGTTATTCATTTCAATCTGCAGGTTCATTGAATCTTTCCAAATTGAGCTTTGGGGACTGGAACATTACCACTGATTTGGAAAGCAAAGTGGGGAAAATTAAGTTCTTCTGTAGCAATGTTTATACTAAGCCGAGTTTATAATGAGCTGTGAAGAGGTTGGCGGACTTTCCTTCATTGACGGCAGCATTCTTCCTTCTGACTCAGAATGTTTGGGTTTCATTTGAGATAATCTGGCTACATGGCAGTAACTTTCTTTACAGGAGGGACCCGGCCTCTGGCGAAGCTGGACTTGGTACCCAGGATCTTCATGAAGGTCACCTTTTTCAGACCCGTGCTTGAAGGAAGCAAACTAGGCCAGGATCTGGAAGTGATCTGTTTGCTCCTAGTTGGGATGGCATAGGTACTCGATTAGCAGCAGGCACATCAGTACAAGAACATGGTGGTAGACGAAGAGCAGTGGTAAAAGAGCACTTCCATAACATTTCATCCAACAAGTAGGTTAGATAGTAGTGTGTGCAAACTGATCTCTAAGATCCAAGTCATATGTTGGGAACACTCTCAAGATAAGATTAATATCTGCTTGGCTGTACAACTTCCTCTGACTCATCACATTCATTAGCTATCATAGACAGCTCATTTTTTCATGTGTTAGTGTTGTCTCCCCCCAAATAGTAAAAGATTCCAAAACACCAAATCAGAGGAGGGAGGCAAGACTGTTGGGTTTCAGCCCCCATGCATCTCCCTGGGCCCCCAGATCCTTGTCACCGAGCCCCTGCGAATGCTCCCAAACATGCCACACTCACCCACACCAGGCCCATAGGAGGGGCTGTGATCTAGCTTTTGAGCCCATATTGGTCACTACAGACCCATTTCTGGGCATGTGTCCACCTGCTAGGACCTAAGAATGTTACATCAGTGTGCGTAGAAAGGTTTCGATATCACCTTCTACTCTCACTCCTATAGCTCTCCCTTCTCCCCTCATCCAGTGGGTATCCGTCAGGAACTTGTCCTAGACCTGGACCATTCCACAGGCCCTGTAATGGTGACTGGAATTCAGAAAGACGATCCTGAACACTTAATCCTGAATGTCAACATCCTAAAGTATTTAAATTTCTGAGGTTTAAAATCCTAAAAAGTCACAATTCCAAAAGATTGAAAATCTAAAATGTGGAAATCGGAAAGTCAAAATCCTCCAACTGCAAGCAAGCAACCAATTCTGCACTGAGAAAAGGGGGTTACATAAGAGGTGGAAAGCCGAATTCCAGGCAAGACATAAGTGCATCCTCAGGTGTATGCAAGACAGTAGCATCATGTTAAGTGGAAAGAATACCTACAAATCTGGCAAAGTGTCTTAGTTACTTTCTTGTTACTAAAACAAAATATTTGATATCCAAAGTTAAGGGAGGAAAGGTTTATTTCAGCTTATAGTTTGTAGAGATTTCATTCCATAGTTGGCTGGCTCCAAGACAGGTTGGCCTGGCAGAGGACCATCCCAGAGGAGAAATAGTCCATGGCAAGCAGGCAGGAGGTAGTGAGCAAGTTTCACTTTCCCTTTTATTCCATCCAGGTTACAAACTTTTTGGGTGGTGCCACCCACACCCAGGGTAGGCCTTCCCATTATCCACATACAGAACTATGCTAAGCCAATCAGTGGATTAATTCAATTATCACACCCTTAATATGCATTCACACAGCCTAGATCCAGCCACTTCTGAAAAGCCCTATCTAATCTAGCAGCACACTGAGACTTGGGGTGAACATTTAGACACAAACCACAACACAAAGCATTGGTTCGGGCATGTCCCTGAGGGTGTTTGCTGACAGATCAGTGTGTGCATGTGAGTGAATGAGCTGGGGAAGATCAGCCCTTAGTGGGAGTAGGCACCACCCAACCGGCCAAGCTCCCACAGAGAACAAGTACAAAAGACCAAATGGTGTCCTGTGAGAGCTGGGACAGTGTACTCTGCTGCCACCTTGCACTCCACAACTCCAGGGTGCTGGCCTTTGAACTTCCAGTCTTGCATCACCCCCACTCCATTTATTTTATGCAGTTTTGCAAATTTGATTTCATGAAAGTGCATTCTGTGGTGCATAAAAGCATTGTATGAGTACATACCAGCGCTGAAACTTCTCAACAAATGGAGAAATGTCCTTTATGTACGTCTTGCATTTGTAAAAGATAAAAATGTCTCAAGATCTTGGCTCTTTGGGTAACTACATATGTGGTTTACGGCTGAGTCTTGTCAAAGGCAGGTTGTCCATCCAGGCACTTAGGATGGCCACAGTTATAAAGCTGGTACATGGAATCACCGACCGTAGTGATACACAGTTACATGTTTCACATTTTTATCTATTTTTTTATAAATGTTTTATCTACTCATAAGTGGTGTATCTATGCAACTGTCATGAGTGTATGTGCGTGTTGATGCTTGCAAAAACACATTTGTTAGTATTGCTTATTTATTGTGTTAAATGGCCTATATAGTGTTCTGTCATGTTTTTATATCTTTCTCAAATCCCTTTTAAAAATATAAATAAATGCTTTTTGAGAATTTTAAAATTACTTTTTCCAGAATTATACCTTCAGCATTTTAGACCTGAAGGGTTTTGATCTTCCAGGATTTCAGCATTCAGGGCTCTGGGATTTGGGATTTTGTCTTTTGAGATTATGGCCCACACTCACACTCTGACAGGCTGCAGTTATTTTTTAAAAAAAAACAACAGTGCCTGTGGGTGTTTCCTCCTGATTAAAAGGGATAACACATTTTGTGTCAATAAATTCCTATAAACCTACTTTTCTTTGTGTGAGTGATGTTGCTACTTCACTACTCACAAATCAGCATTTGGCCTTGAGTGGACCAGAAGGGATCAATACGGCGGGTGATGAGCATGCAGGTTTGGCAGCTCCGCCAGCATGGAGCGCGCGCGCGCACTTGCCTGCCAATCGGAAGCTCGTAGTTGAGTTCTTAATCTTTTTTTTTTTTTCCCCTTTAAAAAATAAAGCAGAATTACCCAATACTTTGGATCCGGTATAATATAAAACAATCCAAACAGGAAGGAATATTAATGGTGCTTATCAATTATTATTCAAAAATGCTATCATTCTCATGTTTTAAGAAACGAGATAAATGTCCCCAATGTTGGTATATTTGTTCTCTAAAGAAACAAGGAGATAGATATAGATAGATAGACAGACAGACAGACAGACAGACAGATAGATAGATAGATAGATAGATAGAGATAGAAGGAGAGAAAGAAAGACAGATAGATATGGGGAGGGGGCTATTATGACATTTAGTTCACGTGTCTCTGCGGGCTGAAAAGGCCATTGATATGCTGCCAGCAGGGCGAGTCCTAGGGAGCCAGTGGTGGGATTCAGACAGAGTTCCAGGAGTTGAGAATCAGGCGAGAAAAAGTGTAAACTATTGGTGAGAGGGAGCAAGCACAAGCAAATGGGGGTTGCTGGTCTTCGTGCCTGAGAACAAAGGCCCGAAACTCCATATCTCCTATGATGAGGGGCAGGAAAGGAGTGGAACCAGGAAGGTGACCAGCCTTTCCTCTGCCTCGTTGTTCTACTTGGGCCCTCGCTGCTTTAGGTGAGTCTTGCTCACATCAGTGAGGGCGTGTCTTCCTTACACAAGCTAATGATTCACTTGCTGACCAGAAACATGCACACACACACACACACACACACACACACACACACACACACACACACAAATGTCCTATCAGTTATCTGGGCTTCCTGTAACCCAATCATGATGACGCATAATGTACAATGAATGGTCACAATGGGATTCTGAGAGATTCTTGCCCCCTGAAAGATCTCACTTTGGCAAGACTCATCTCTCTTGTCTATTTCTTTAACCTGCTGCTTTTTTTCTAGACTTTTTCAAGGGAATCAAAACACCTCATTATCTTGATGATAGTCATTCTGACCGGGGTGAGAAGGAATCTCAACATAGTTTTAGTTAGCATTTCCCTAATGGCTAAACACACTGAATGTTTTTCATATACTTATTGACCATTTGTACTTCTTTTGAGAAGTGTCTGTACATTTGCCCCTTACTGATCGAGCTATTTGATTGTTTTGCGTGTTGTTATTTGGTTCTTTATACACTGAGATAATAATAACCTGCTGGAAGAGTACCTGGCAAAGATTTTCTCCCATTCTGCAGGCTCCGCTCTCTTAGTTGTTTCCCTCATTGTGCAGAATGTTTTAATTTGATACAGTTCCATTTGTTGATTCTTAGTATTATTTCCCATGCTGTTAGAGTCTTATTCAGGAAGTCATTTCCTGCGCTACGGCTTCGAATGTTTCCCCGTGTTTTCTTCCAACAGTCTCATAGTTTCAGGTCTTCAAGCTAGATCTTTGGCGCATTTTGAATCGGCTTTTATACACGGTGAGCAGTAGGGATCCGGTTTCAGTCTTCTGCATGTGGACACACAGTTTTCCCAGCTGCATTGGCTAAAGAGCCGTCTTTTATCCTACTTATTTTTTGGGCTCCTTTATCAAGAGTCAGATTGCTGTCGTTGTGTGAGTTTTTCCGTTGCCCTCTACTTTATTCCAATGGTCTGTGTGTCTATTTTTGTGCCAGTACCATGCTGTTTTTGTTACTGCAGCTTTGTGCTGTAAAGTGAAATCACCACAAACTCTGGGGCCATCTCTGATTCCTCTTATTTCTCAAACCTACATCCACTTCAGCAACAAATACAGTGAGCTTAACCTTTAAAATACACACAGAGCATGATAATTTTTCATTGCTTCTACTATACTACCGAGTCCAAGCTATGACCATTTCTTTCCTGGACTGACTTAATGGTCCCTTAAGATAGCATCCTTGCTTAGAGGTCGCTTTGTAGTCTAGAACCCACAGAGCAGCCTATAGAGTGTTGGATGGTGATTCCTGAAAAAGCATACTTGTTTCTAAACCCCAGATCTGTGGCTGTGATCTGATTTGGAAGAAGGATCCTTGCAGGTAAAACTAGGGTACGGATCTCTGGATGAGAATCTTGCATTGTCACAGTGAGTTCTAAACCCAAGGAAAAGCATTTCTTAAGAGGTACTCTGAGAAGAGACGAAGAGAAGAGAAAGATGAGACAACAGAGGCAGAAACTGGAGTAATGCAGCTACAGGAACATCAACAGCTGCCAGAAGAGGAGAGAAAGGAATCTCCCTGAGTGTCCTCAGAGGAGGAACAGCCCTGCTGACTCTCCTTTCCAGACCATCGGTCTTAGGAACTGTGAGCTGCTATATTTCTATTGTTTTATACCAACAAGTTTATTGGAATTTGTTGTGGAGATCCTAGAAAACTAAACAAGAAAACTGACCAAGGAATACTTTGTGGTGACCGATCCTGTGCATCCTTCCAGTGTCTCCTGTCCCAACCTTGAAAATAAGTGTCCTCCAGCTTGCTTCTCGGAAGTTAGGATGAGTCTCCTTTAAGAGAGCCTGATAAATATGACAACACCAGAGAGAGCTTTTTGTCACTCGCAGGAGCAGCACCAGCATGCCATGGGCACCAGCTGGGCACTGGCTACTCAGAGAAAGCCGGCAGGCTGATGAAGGCCAGCCAGAGGCAAGATGTCATCAGATGTGTCAGAGGCAAGGCTGGGGGCCAGGACAGCAAGGAGGGTGTGTGGTCACTTCTCTGTCACTGGGACAAAATACCCAACACTCACAGTTTAAAGGAGGAGAGGTTTATGTGACTTGTGGTTTCACTGGGTTAAGTCCATGGTCAGCTGACTCCAAGGCAGAAAGAGCGCTTTGAAAGGACTCGGCAGAAGAAAACTGCTCACATCTCGTAGGCCAGGAAGTAGAATGAGAAGGGAGGAGCAGGGACAAGAATACACCTTCCAAATCATGCCCCCAGGGACCCACCTGTCACCAGGACCCATCTGCTAACAGTACATTCATCTACCAAATTCGTGGGTGGATGAATCGGCTGATGATCATATCACTTCCACATTCCAATCACCTTCTGAACACAGGAGATTTGTGGGGGGGAAATTTTGGATCTAAAGTATAATAAAGAGTAACGAGTATTAACCCACGGCCACTCAGGAGCTGCCAGTGGAGCAATAATGTCCCACCCAGTGACTCTGCTGGGTAAACACTGGTATCGTCGCACGGTATTTTTGAAGATTTTTTTCCCTCAGGCTATTTGGGCCAGGAAATCACAGGAACAGTTTCACACCACAGTCTACATTTATAAAGCCCTTTACTTTATCTGGCTTTATATACACCTGACAACTCCTCAGGAAGGATGGTAGAAATGTCCCCTGCCCTATTTTTATTTTATATCTGAGAAAATGTAAATACAGGGAAGAGAGTGTCTTGCCTGAAAATAAACAACCCTAAGAAGTAAAGCCAGAACTCAATCCTGGTGCCTAGAGTATTGCCACATTTTCTGTCCCAAACACATCTCAAACTTATTTCTTCAAGCCTATCCAACGCCTTATTTTCAAATAGAAAAAAAAAAAAAATCAAGAGCGCTTGAGGTACGCAAAATTTTTTGGTGGTTTTATCCTGGGCCAATTAACAAATCAATACTAAGAACGAAATATCCTAATTAAATATATTTTGCGCATTTTACAGGAAATCCTACTTGGAAAAGACAATTTGATTTTCACAGTCAATGAAATAGGTCGTGTGTACCGTAGCTTGGCTGCAGACTTTTCATTGTGAATCTGATTGCAAAATGTTGCTGGTCAAGCTAGAAGCAAAATGCACTCAGAATGAAAGATTTAAGAGGGAAATGGCACCTGAAAGTCTTTTGTAACTCTTAGAAAACATGCATCGAGTTGTTCTAAGTTGGGAAAAAAAAAAAAGTTGTTCTACGTTGTTGGCTTTGTATCTAGCCTCTGAGTTGGCAATGGAGGGACAAAGGGCAGAGAACTAAAATGCTGAAATTCTTCCAGGTTCCAGTGTTACTGCTAGTAGCTTCAGTCTTCTGGGAATCATTTCATTGAATCTGCACCACACCCTACCTGGTTGGATTATTTATTACCTTTTCAAGATACAAAATAGGTATCAAGAGGTTGAATATTGTATCCAGGTCACCCAAGCTATAAACAACCAAGAATATTTATAAATAAGGTAGCATCACGTACAGTTTTCCTTCATCTCGGGTGCAGCACGGACGGCCTAAGGAAAAGTGAGTGCTTCTTCCGAGGACCCCATTCGAGTTTTCTCTAGAGGAAACCTCTGCACGGACTGGGAGACCTGTCTTGTTGAGGAGCAAGCATCAGCACAGCTACTTGTTGAGCAATGACTGTGGGAAGTGAGAATGTGCCTGCTCGCTTAGCACTATTATACCAGAGTTCTTAATTAACCTGCCGATAAAGTCAATAATGGAGATCCCTGTTGTTTTAGAGATGAACCCTCTTTGATTACTTCTTCCTTCGGGATATTTTAGCCATTTGCACTCCTGGAAGTTTGAGACTGAATCCTAAGACCTCTCTCTCTAGCCAATTATACTTTAAAAATGCCCTTTTCCTAATGCTTACACAGATGAACAAGTTTTCTCGTGGGTTAAGCCATGGGGGTCCCCTCCCATTCTTACCTAACCCCTCTCTGGCTCCCACATACTGTGACGATACTAAGATATAGAGCAAATGAATATTTTCATGTTTCAGATTAGTAAACTGAGAGTCAGTGAACTTAGTAACCTGCACAGAATCACACACACAATGAAGTACAGGATGGATGCGAACCCGTGTGTTTGACCTTTATTCTGGTCCCCTCCCATTCTTACCTATCACCTCTCTGGCTCCCACATACTGTGGACATTACTAGAATGAAGCCATGGCGTTCTCTGAATACCATGTCTTGCTCTCCAGCCAGAAAGTGCAACAGAGCAAATATTTTACAGGCCCAAGGCCAGTGCTAAAACTCGGTACCTACCTATTCCTATCCTTGCCCTGCTTGAGCCTTTCTTTATACATAGCCACAAAAATAGCTCTACAACTATTTGATCCCATTTTTTTCCTGCAATACTTCAACAGAATCTCACACTGGCTGTGAAACATGAATTAGATGGTTGCTTTTGAGTTTCATCAGAAGGTGTCTGGTTCCCTGAGGAAGCAGAATACTCTTTCCTACTCTCCCTCTCTGCATACCTGTACACATTCAGACTTTCATACAAGCAACACATTTCTTCCTTTCCATGTCTTCCTATATTAAGCCCATTTTATCAAGAAGGAACCAGAACTGCTAAACTACTGATTTAATGCTCTATTTCTATACTGAAAAGTAACTTCCTCATTAAATGGCAAATCCTTCCTTTCAAGGGTTGAATGGTACAGCACTTAAAAAAGGACTTCCAACTGGTTACATTTAAGGGGCTGGAAAAAGGCCGATCCCAGAATATCTACAGGCTCAGGGCCATGATGTATTTTTGTTTGATATTGAATTGGAAACATTTTAACTCCTGTTCTATTCTTGCCTCCAGAAAAGAGGTCCTGTGGACAGGCAAATGAGCATGCAAACCCCGGCACAGAGCCCAGTCCAGGGAGTGGCCTGAGCTGGGGTCCTTTTGGGCACTGTTGGACTGGGCCCTCCGGAGGCTACATGCTGCCCTTGTGTTGCCATCATGAATCGAACACCTTTCTAAGGTTGGAGAAGTGCAGCGCCCAGCAACAGAGCAGCAGGCTAGATCTGGAGAGACTCCTCATCTCTAACCGCCCCTCTAGCGTGGCCCTGTCTGCCTCCAGAACACTTCTCCTGTTGCTTGTAGGGCTCATTCCCTACCTGCTTCTCCTACTTTCCTAATGTGAGATGTTCTCAACGTGCAAGATTTTAATCTCTGCTTTGGAAAATCTCCCTCAGCTAGAAAGAGCACTCTACTCCATCCCAAATATTGCCGCTGTCCCACATTACCTTGTTTTCAAAGAGACGATAGGACCCAGAGTGTTTGGTGGTGCATAGTTGCTGTGCGGGCCTCTCGCTGATGCCTTTGCCCATGTGCCTGGGCCTATGGTAGCGGGAACCATAATTAGGTGCTCATCGTGGAGCTGACTCCAAAATCTGGACCTCTAACCCTGACCATCTGCCCACGTCAGTCTTAAACTACCAATTTTAAACTACCTCCCTCCCATTTTGAATTGTATGCTGTGCAAAAGCATCAAGGGACCAGCCAGGGTCACATCTCATAGGAATTCCAAGAAACAAACAGGAATTAGCTGCTAGTTTTCACACCAAAGCAAAGCTGGTGGGAGCAAATCAAAAAGTAAGAGCTGACCACCACAGGAGAAGGACCAAGGTCACAAACCATTACTCTGAGGGCTGATGTAAACCCCCATCCACTGGTGCCCACGGGTAAGGGTTTGACAGGTTGAGGACCACAGACAGAGTGGCAAGAGCTCTTAGTATTAGGAAGATGCCACTAAAATGAGTCAGGATGGGAAGTCTAGCAAGGCAGCATAAACTAGAAACAAAAGGTGTCATGGGGTCATGGGATGAAAGTTAGTGGGGACTAGACAGCCTGCCCTCTTTTATTAAAATCCTGCTTACCTCTTCTCTCAAATGCCCTTGACTTTCATCCTACAAGGAACTCTCCTAGAGTTTACTGCCTGCTTTACAACTTTGGTGCTTTTTGTACTCACTTTTCTGGTAAGTTAATTTTTCATGTTTCTTGCACTACATCTTGGTAGCTAAACATCACCAGGGATCCTACTTAGTGTTTATCGATTTCTACCAGACCACCTAACTTCATGGGAGGTATGTAATAAATATTTTCTTAATACATAAATATTATCTTTCTTAACACTGAAGTCTGCAGACTCTCCTGGCTGCTATTATATAGAATGCATTCAACGTAGTGGTTGGTTCTGCTTTTCTAACACACAGAACAATACTGTAAGCTGTGTTCCCTCTGATGGGAATGAGTCTGCATGAATCCATCTATACTACTTCACAAGGCTTCTCCTGGGACCAGTAAAGTAAATCTGCAAGCTAACCTCCCAGGTTTGCAAGCAAACCTCTAAGAAGAGTTTTGTTTCTATAGAGCTAACTTAATGTAACAGACTTTGAACCCATAACCTTGGCCTTTGTAATAGAACACATGAACCGTCAGAGGTACACAGACCCTGAGCCATTTCAGTTTGGTTCAGCTATTTTTCAATATAAATGAGTCCAATGTAAGATATCCCCACAGGTGTACTCAAAACAGGAGACACCCTCTCTTTCCTCCCCATTTCTGTGTTATTATGTGCCTCTTAACATTGTAGACCCAACATTGCTATAGATCCCAGTGGTATTATTTTTAAGGTACAGGGCTGTGGCTAAGGCATGAGCACCCAGGGGCAACAAAGAATACCGTTCTCTCTTTTCTGAGCAAATTAAGAAGTTGAATGAAGAGAATTAGCTGCTAAATATACTTTTTACTGATAAAATCTAGGTGGAAAGAAATAGATTATATATGTGGGCATTCAGTCTTCCTAATACTGAAGGCTGAGCTAGGCAGACTTAAGCAGCTCTTAAGGGCCATGCTGGACCAGAGAGGACAAACCCCCAGGCCACCCTGATGCCTGCAGGGGTGGAAGCTCGCTGTGGCAGTGAACCAAGGAATATGGTAGGAGACAAGGCAAGGAAGGCTGTTCATTCTTTGCAGATTTCCCAAATTATTCACGCCACCTGCAGAGAAAGTGAAGGAACTCGAAGAAGCGAGGGAGTTTATACTCCCTAAATTCCCCACCAGGGAGGATACACTGGGTGTGAGAAAGAAACTTTACACTCCCCAATGAGACATACCCTGGACTGGTCCTGATCTGAAAGCTGCGGTCTGTCTTGCCCTCACTGAGTTTCAGAGCGCCCCTAAATTCCTGGTATCTCCAGCAAATTTTATTCACCTCATCAAGCTCAGAGCAGTATCTAATTTGGGACTAGAGTTCTCAAGAGAAAGTATATGCTAGATTCCCAAATGCGAACTTGAGGGAAGAATGAGTAACTCCGCGGCTCCATTCCAACATTCGACAAGAAGCTGATACAAACATGCGACAACACTCAGCAAGGTCACCTGGAATTTGAACGCCACAGCAGAAGTGCACAGAGGTGTAAGAGCCAGTTGGAGCTTGAAAGGTGCTAACTCTGAAGGACGGGAGCCCTCGGTATTCGCTGTCAACCCCACCCAGGCTGTGGTTGCTGGTAAGCAATGCATTTAAACTGGCTTAAAGACTAAAACTTCCTAAACTACTTGTAAGAAGTAGGACATAGAGCATGGATAACTTACTGCCAAATTGTTCCTATCAAATCTGTAGTTTGTTTTTAATTTCCCAGCAGAGTATGAACACTCTTATTCTTAGCGATCGAACACCTTCTACATGCCAAGCATTTTGTTGAGGGACTTAGCGCTTTTAACTCAGTCTGCTTAAGAACGTTTTTGAAAAATGCAGGCAACCATTCCCAAGAGAGCAACATGAAAGATTTCCTCAAAGTCAACAAATTAGAAGTGTGTTAGAGCTAGGATCTGAGTCAGTCTGGCTAGTCCCAAAGCACATTTCCCGCTGCCATGCTAGGCTTTTGTTTCTCAAGTGCTCCAAAAGGGACAGGCCATTCAAGTCTTGCCTTGTGCTGGCGCAGGGAAAGACCTGGGCATACCCACCCCGCAGCCTGCCCCAGCCCTGCTCACAGATCTGCGCGGCGCCTCGGGCTGGGTGTGAGGAGGAAAGGACGGTGGTCCTGAGAAGGCCCGCGGCTCATTAGGAAGAGATTCTGTTGACCATCTTCGCTACCCACGGTGCTTGCCATCCAGAGAGCTGAGTCTGGTGGCACATCCGTCGGGTTGGAACCTGTTTCCTGAGCTCCCCAACCCTCCCACGTGTTCCCAGTTACCCAGTTCTCCGTCTGTCCTTCTCTTTCCTCTGTTCCTTCTCTCAGCGATGGCAAGGCCATTGACGAAAGACATTTGACATGGATTGTTGTGAGTGAAGGCAGGATTCAGCGTAAACGAATGATTTTGAATTTTCCATGGAGAGCAGGTGATGCAGGCGAAGGGAGGTCAGTAAGAGAAATAACTCAGGGAGACATGACATCTCAGGTAATGAATTCATTCTCCTCACACCCATGAATCAAACACGAAATCACTCCGGACTCGGGTGTTGGTCAAGTTAATCTCACGCTCGCCTTTCTCTCAGTTTGTGGATGCATTTCCTTGAATTAATTCCTTTTCTAGGTAGACCTTAAATAATATGTTTCTGATCACAAAAGCCCAGGAGTGAAATAATTTATTTCAAAAGAAAAAGAAAAATCGCATTCGATAATAAATGCAAAATGTGAGGAAATTCAACCAAAAATAGTGTCTACTGGAGAGCACTAGGGAAGGGCGGCGCCAGGAAGACAAGAAGACCCCTGAGAGGAAGCCGAGGAGCTCAGCTGTGGCAGGGAGACACGAGCAGACACCGAGACCTCCCAGCAGGACGGGGCGAGCTGCAGAAATAAGGCTGCGGGCGAAAAGGCTTGAAGTGGAAAAAAACTCCTTAAATATCCGAGGTGGATTTTCCTGCCTGCTGGATGGGAAGAGGTTCTGGGTCTAAATTAAGCTGACTTTTTTTAATTCAAAAAATTAAATATTTATCTTTGCGCAATGTTTGTGCCATTCTTTACGCACCTGAGTTTGAAAACTGAGATTCCTACCCACTGTGCAATAGAATGGAAAATCCAAAGCTTCAGTGATTATAAGTTGGAAATCAACCTATGTGAAAACAGTTGTATTGCCCAATATGGAAAGAAAAAGCTATTTTGACATAAATGAAGGCTAGAATAGAAACAAATAGCTTTAAGACTGAAAATTCTCTGCTATAGGTTGTAAACAAGGCAGGTGCCAAGGGCTTCTGCTGGGCGCTGTTCCAGCATGTGTGGATTCCTTAATTTGTTTAGCATGATCCAATCTTGCCTGGTTAGGGGTTCACCTGATGTTTGCCAGCCCGGAGTGAGGCAGCGTAATGGAGTGGAAAGGCTTCCGGGAGGCAGAAAAGAGACCCGGGTTTATTGCAGGCTCTAGCTGAAGGGTCTTGGCAGGATACTGGGGCCTCATTTTCCTCGTCAGTAAATGAGAGGCTTGGGTTAATTCACTGTGGAGCAACCACTTGTCTACTGCGTGGGGGAGGCGCCCCTGGGCCACCCCAGAGAGAGGAAAATTTCATCATGGCATCGCTCAGAATTACACCAACATGTGGGTGATGAAAAGCAAGGGGACTCATTCCTTTTTTTTCTTTTTTTTAACATTTTTAGGTTCTTTCTGAATAGTGCTCCCACTTACTGCCCACACCAGGCTCAGGTGATTCCCACCCTTCCTTTTCATCCTTTCTCTGCACTCCTGAAGTCTGTGATTTTTCTCTTCCTCTTTTATTTTCCTTTTGGACTTGGAATAATCACAACTCAGGACTGCAGTGAGTTACCAGCAGAGACGATCTTGTGGACTGGCAGGGACAGTGCTGCTGCTGGCCTGCCAAGTGGACAGTGTTACTAAAAGTCGTAAAATGCTCCATGCCTCTGTTAATGTGACAGGCTGCCAGCCGCACAGAGGCGATGACAGCTGATCCAGCAGGCCTCCCAGCTTCTGGGCATGTGGGTTCTTGTTGGTCCTCTGTGGCTGATTCAGAATCTGGCCTGAAGTATTAATTTGCAACCTGCTAAGAGCCCTGTGAACTTAGATAAATACAGATAAATACAAGTCAACTCATTGTGAAACACCCTTTCCTTGTTGTGTTGAATTCCCTGCAATGAGTGTGGTACTTCCACAGAGCTCTGGAGTTGCTTCTTCCTTTGGGAAGACCTGTTGCCAGGAGGACTCCAAGAGCTGGGGGCAGCCATGCTGACACCATCGCTGCCAAGGCCTCAGAGAAGGGCAGGGAAGGGCTCCCAGGACAGAAACCTCAGAAGTGGCCAATCGCGAGTCAGTTACAACTTCCCGTTCACCTTTTCTCTGACCTGCTCCAGGACCTGGAAATAATTTGAGCGAGGTTTATTATGTAGAGTGGAGCAAAGGAAGAAAACCAAAAGAAAGGGCAGGAAAACTATTAAACCCACTCTGGGTTGTCCAACTTCAGGTCTAGCTATTCTTTCTGCCCCCCTGTTCATTTTCTGCACACTTCAACATGTTTTTCCTGAGAACCTCATTTGCCCATGACGTAGACTGTCACTCATCACCCCTGTTACGTTTGAAATGCTCAGCCTCGAAGCTCCCTTCTCTTCAGTCACTCCCCGTCCTGGGCGACACATCAGAGCCTCATGCCCTTGTGGCCTCAGACCCTACGATGAGTACTCACACACAGAGAGGCGGGATGTCACTGCTGAGCCTGCGTCACTAGGACCCTGTGAGTACCAGGAGGGTGGATGGAAGAGGAAGGGGGCAGTTTAGTGAGCAGCAGCCCACTCTCCTAGGAGAGACGCGGGACGTAGAATGGGGATCGGGGCTCCAGGAAACCCCTTGGATGGAGGCTGAGCGAGGATCTGGAACCAGAGAATGATTCAGGTCTGGAGGCTGGTGTGGTTTGGAGAACCAGCCATTGTTTAGGGAAAGATTTTACAGGCAGAGGCTTCAAACAGGATAGCATCCATATTCAGCATGTTTTTACTTAGCTTCCATCATGTTCAGGCGATGTGCTACACCCTGCTGAGGGGCCTGGTTTCTCCTCTCATGGAGCTTACATGCTGGGGCTGAAGACAATCCAATAAGCAATTAACAAGTGTGATGCACGCTGTGTTCCCGGACAGGAGGCACAGAGGCTACTGGGAGAAATCTTGTTAGAAAATGAGCAAAAAGTCTTATACTGGCCCACAAGTGAGAACATGAGGTCGAGAAGAACCAGATCCAGACATGATGCAGCCACATGCCTGGTGTTGCCTGAGGACAGGCTTGCTCCATCGGGACTAGCCCTGTGCATGTTTAAGGTCAGCTCCTACACTGGGCTCCTTCTGCCTTGGGCTGGCTCTGCCTGACATCAGAGCATTCCCATTCCCGTGGTGGACCGGTGTCTATTTCAGCCAGAGAAAGGACAGTTCTCCCAACATGGCAGCTTATGGGGAACCAATGGCTGCCAAGCTCATTTTTGAAAACACAAACCAACATAAATCATGTTCTCAGTGACAGGTGGCTTTGACTCAAACATCCCTCCACCTGACGTAGATCACACAGAGGGACGACATGATGCACTGTGGACTCCGTTTCACAGATGCATGGAGCCCAAGGCTTGGTAGAGAGGATTCAACATACCAGTTTTTCACCTGAACCTGTTTCCTCATGTGAATGCTTGACCAGGCTAGTTCGGAGTTCCTGTCCTCCGCTGCCGCACCCCACGGCTGGTGCACTTGAACTGGGGCTGGGGAAGGAGGCTGGCACGTCATTTCGATTCATGCTTCTGGTATGTTCTGGATGGTCCCTTACTCCAACCTCTGCTCTCCTGTCTTGCGTGGAAAACCACGGGTCGAGTCTCATTTTGCATGTTATAGCCTGCCTAAGGGTTAAGTGACATTGCTGTACATTACTCAGTAGTAAAGCAGGTGAGGAAAAGGCAAGACTTGCTGGCTGCTCCCCCAGAGGGGTGCAGAACCTCTGTTCTGACTGCGTAATGAGCGAAGGGCCTCCAGTGGTGCTGGTGTCTGGAGCCCGTCCCGGCTGGGGTCCCCGTCAGCACAGCCCAGCCTGCTGTGCTGCAGCTCGGTGGCATCTCGGGGCTGTTGCTGCTGCCCCTTCCTGCCCTGCCAGGCTTCAGGGCCAGCTGGCATTCTTTGTCCAGCTGCCAGCTGGGTGAGCTGCAGGTCTCTACAGTGGCTGGAGTTGGGCACAGTAAGGAAATGACCCTCGGGAAGCCTCTGCCCCCACCCATCAGAAGTCTCTTGTTGGGACTAGAGCAGCCCCTAGGTGCCCAAGTCCTGCCAGTCTGGCCGTCAGCAGACCAAAGGGGCATGTCTCTCAGGATGTCCCCAGCTGCAGAGACAGGGGTGCCAGGGATGGGCTTGGTAGTGATGTAGGAATAGGGTGCGGCCTGACCTGGCTGGGAAGATGGACATGACCTTGGGGAATGGCCTTGACCTGACGTCAGCCTGGGGCGCGAAATTCCAATCGCCTCTCTTCTCACGGGATCGAGAAACTCTCACAAGAACAGAATCCAGATAAATGTGAATGGTACCACGAGCTCGCCCTTCTCTCTCCCTTTTTGCCTTGCGCACTTGCCCTCTTGCCCCCTTAAACTCCCTTTACCCCCTGCTCCCTAGCACAAGCTCTATCTTTAGCTCCCCAGCTTCCCAGGCCTTTGCAGATCCAGAACCGCAGCAGTGGCTGGCTATTTTATCCACCTGGCCAAACCAGTCTCCCTTTTGTTACTTAAATAAACTTTCTTAAAGCCCTAATGCCCTAAAATTCGCTCCTGCAATTCATTGCCTGCGCGAATAAAGAACCTGGAAATATACTTTCTGAACTCCCCTTCCCCTCCGACAACGGTAGCACTTCTGAAATCTGCTGTCAGCAGTATTTTCTTTCCACCTGCATTGTAAGAAAATTTAAGAGACTGAAGAAGATCCAGGAGTAGGAGTAGGCAAGAAAAGTCTGGGAATTCTTTGTTTTCAATTCAGTAGACCACTATTTGTATTTTAAAGGAGAAGATAATTAAGCAAATGAAATCTTAAGTTTGAAAGTGTGAATTATTCAAAACAGGAGAGAGGGAGGGTGCAAACACAGGAAGGAAGGGGGAAGGGACTAGCTTTGATCTCCCACTACAGTTTGGGACACATCCCGCAAAAGTCTATGTACAGAAACTTTGTCCCCACAATGGCACCACTGAGGAATGCTGTGGACCTTCAGGAGGTGGCGCCCAGAGGGCCTTCGGTGCCTGGAGGTCATTAGTGCATGAGGAGGGGGCTGTGGAATCCAGTTTCATCCTCTCTCTGCTTCTTGGTTTATGATGCAAGCTGCTGGCCTTACCACAGGCTCCTACCATGACATGCTGACCCCCCAAGCCATAGCCATATGATCTGTGAGCCTAAATAAACCTTTTATCTTTCCAACTTAATCACCTCTAGTATTTCATTATAACAATGAGAAGCTGACTAAAACATTGACTTTGCACAGTTTGCTGAGACTCCTCCAGTCTTAGTGAGATTATCTCAATAATCCTACTGTGGTCTGCAGTGCCTGGGAGAGAAATGAAACCATAGCTTAGGGGCCTAGCACACTGACATTTTGTGTGCAACTTGCAAACTACAAAGGCTTTTATGGTTTCAAAATGCTGCAAAATACCAATAGAAGAATGTTTCATCATATGTGAAAATGACATGAGACTTAAATTTCAGTCTTTGTAAATAAAGTTTTATTGACGACAGCCATGTTCACTTATTTGTGTATTGAATATGACTGCTTTTGTGCCTCAGAGGTGAAAATGAATAGTTGCAAAAGAGACCGTTTGGCCCATAAAACATAATAGATTTACTACCTTGCCCTTTACAGAAAAGAGTGTGCTGGTCCCTGAGGTACGAGTTGAAATGAAGAGTCATACAGGAGCGGGCTTTGTCTCCTGAGGCTGGAGTTAGAGATTTCCTGGTAGAACTCCCAGGTCCACATCTGCTTGTACTTGATTTTCAAGGCAACATAAAGCTTTGTCCTGCATTTTCCCCATCTGACAAGAGCCCAGCTCTTTCAACTACTGAAACAATAAAGAAAGGAGATGGTCCCAGGTCCTCCTGCTCACAACTACAGGAAGACCAGACGCTTCTTCTAAACATCATCAGGACACAGCCCAACTGTGAAAACTTCTTTGGCAGGCCAATGGATTTAGGTATATTCTGAGGTTCTATATAGAAAACAAAGGATCAAAACATGACACGTACATGTGCCAATTCTCCCACAATGAAAGCATTTATTATACATCACAAATGTGTGGTAATTAAAGAGGGGAGGAGGGAAGGTTAGGTCTGAGGCAGGAAGCCACTCAGCTTAGCTGGACGTCATCCCCAGCTCTGAACCTTGAGCCCCAGCTGTGGGCAAACCTGTGGACTGGAGCTCCTGTGACACACAATCTAGGCCAGGGCTGGCGAACCTATAGCATGTGTGCCGCAGCAGACACCTGGAGCCCTCTCTGTGGGCACCTGAGCCGAGTCACCCCAGCATCGCCCCAGCAGCTCAGCACCTGCTGACAGTGCACAGAGGTGCGGTGTCGGCACTTTGTGATAAGTAAGTGGGTTTGGGGTTCCAGTTTGGGTCCTCGGTCTCTAAAAGGTTCGCCATCACTGATCTAGGATATGTATTTCACACAAGATTGAGCACAGGACTGGGAAAAAAAGGACCCCCTTTATTTCTAACCCTGCATGTCCTTGAAAGATAATACTGCATCCATAGGTGCTGCTCATTCTCGAAATAACAACTATCCGCATTATCTCATAAAAATCTTATAAGGCAAGAATCACTATCTCATCTTACAGATAAAACTGAGGTAGAGTATCCTTTAATTCCCTGCCTAGATTCCTAATAAACAATGAACCAGATTTGTGCAACTCCAAGGAGTATGATTTGGTGTTAAAATACTTGTAACCTCCTTGCTCCTCAGTTTCCTCGCCTGCCAAATAAGGAGACTGTGCTAAAATCACTTCATGACTCTATCATCAAAATAAATCCCACTGACCCCAAAAATTATTTTTGGCCACTTACCAAAGCATCAAGATGTGTGTTCTCTGTGGGCTGAAAGAAACCTGCCCAGGTCCCACAGAAACAGCAGTGAACAGACACAGTTCTGCCTTTGTGAGACTCTCAGTCCCATTCAGGCTGGGTTTCTCTCTAGTTGTTGGTCTGGGAGTTCAGAAAATTCTCGTAGAAACAGCATAGGATGAGGTACACTTCAAAGCAAGAAAAACAGTCATGAAAGAAGGGATCGTTTCAAAATTCTCCTTCTTGTCCTTACCAAAAATTGGGCCCAGTGGCAACTATGTTCCAAGAAAGAACTTGCTTTCCTGGGAGCAAAGATTGCTGGGGACAAAGGGAAGGAGGGACCAAAAGCCAAATGGAAAAGCAGAGCCCCAGGCTCAGGGAGGAAGGTGGTGCTGGAATGTCAGCCTTCTACCAGCAAGTTCAGGAGAAGCTCAGGGCTTCAATCCTGCACTTTTCTTTCCACTGGAGGGAGCGGCTTTTGAAACAAAGAATGCAAGTTAAGTTATGATCGCTCTGAAGATGGACAACTGATGGGTGGTCTGTAATTGAACAAAATGTAGATGGAGCTTTGAGGTACCGCTAGGTCAGGCAAACAAAAAGAGACTTTCCTTACTCCCATTGTCTTGAGAGACAAGGGGCCTTTCACATCCAGCAGTTTGTAAGCCATCACCCTATGTGAAGGAGCTATTGGGGCAGCATGCTGGGCATGAGGTCTAGTGTACTCCCTCCTCACACATACCTTCTCAGTCAGCTTCTGTATCTGGAATTAGTCTCTCTTTTTGGGCACATCTGTTCTGGGAATCAAATTCCCAGTAATGGTCAACATGGGAAGGAGGTGAAAGAGAATGTCTTGCATCTTGCAATATCAAAAATGTAATAAGAAAGGGTGGAGACAGGAAGAACTATGGTAGAGGTATGCACAGGATTATATTATTTCATTTTTTGTATCTCACAAGGGAAATCATACTGCATCTTGATTTTGCAGGAATAAATTTAGTTTTTCACAGATAACCACAGAGGATGAGCAGTGGACTCCCACACTGGACGAGCGCTGGTCAGGAGAACTTCTACAGTGAGAGAAATGCTCAGCGCCTGCCATCGGCGGCTACTGACATTTGAAACATGGCTGGTGGAGAGGAAGGTGCAGAATTCTAAGTTCACTGAATTTTTTTTTTTTTTTTTTGGTGCTGAGGTTCAAACTCAGGACCCTGTGCTTGCTAGGCAAGTGCTCTACCACTGAGCTAAATCTCCAGCCCAGTCACTGAATTTTAATCAACTTACAACTGCATGTGCCTATTGCACTGGACGGTACAGACCTGAAGGATGAACACTGGACAAATGCTAGGAACAGACAATCGGCTAACACAAATTAAGTAAATTCTTAATGTCACTATGTCCCTCTGCATGAAATCTAATACTTAAATTTAAGCAGGTAAAAGCAGGAGAGCTGGAAAATTTCACTCATGTAAGTAAACAACAGTTCTTGTCTCATTTTAGGAAGAGTACCAATAAAAAGAAAATGAGCACTAGACACAAGAACACATTTTGAGACATATTTTTCTTCATCTCTATAGAAATGAAAAATATACCTCGGAGGCTACTGCTTCAATTATCAACAATATTCAAGAATGGGAACACTATCAAAAGGAAAGTTGAAAGATTAGATGTTAAAACACGAAGCTGAGATAGAAAAATAAGTAGCTGAGCATAGGAAGCAGTACAATTGTTAGGGGGAGTAAAGATTACAGGCAATTGAAATGTGACCATGCGCTGCACTCTGCACTCCAACATCCCAAGCAGAATCAGTACTTGAGAATGCAAAGGGCCACCTGCAGGACAGTTCTAAGGCACGTCCAGGCAACAAATAAAAAAGCAAGAGATACAAACACCTAACGTTAAGATTCATAAACGGAACAGAAGCAATGACTAAACATATAATAAGAAAAGATGTTTATAAAAACAGACCAACACACAAATTTTAGAGAGTTGCAGAAGGAAAACAAAATGAGTGAATGATTTCAAGAGCTGAATGGATCTTAATAAAACTTTGCATTGCTAGCATGAGTCAACAATTCCAAGAGTTTTCAGACAAACGTTTCTCTTCCTCAAAACCCAAAGCAAAAATGGGTGACATGACAGAATAAAGAATGCTTCTATTTCTGTAAGTTCCCTTAACATCATGCTCAATGGCCACTGTGCAGGAGCACTGGGTCGCATGAAGTGAGCTTTCACACATCTGCAGTATTTCACTGGGCACAGGGAAGAGAGACATTTTTAAAATGATAAAAATCTTTAAAGTAATAATTTAACCATGCTAACTAAATTAGCAATTGTTTGAAAAAGTGCTAACTCTTTTTTTCTTAATATTCAACATTCCATCAATAAGACCAGCTCTTTCTCCTCATTAAAATACGGATGGGATCGCATTTCATGCATTTATTTGACAAATCGCTGAAGGTAATTACATTCTGAACACTTCATAAAACTACATTTTTAACAATATTCAGAAATTAGTCCAAAATAGACTATCATTTTTCATATTTATATCTTTTATGACCGTTAAAACTGTTAAAGATTTATGTATCATAATAAAAATAGATCAGAAAATTCCTAAGGTTAAACCCTTCATTTTAATCTTGCTTAAAGTCCATATCATGCTTTGTGCCAATAGGAACTTAATAATAATAATTTTTTTTTTTTTTTTTTTTGTGGTGCTGGAGATCAAACTCAGGGCCTTGTGCTTGCAAGGCAGGCACTGTAGCCACTGAGCTAAATCCCCAGCCCCTAATAATAATAATTTATAATGCTCCCCAAACCTGTATTTTCCAAGTAGAAATGCACAGCAATGAATTGAATTTTGTATAGTTTTAAATATTTCTTTTCTGGAAATTTTTCTGAAATTGAAATGTGATCGTGGAACTGCAATCTGCATTCCAACTTCCCAAACAGAACTGATACTGCGAGAAATTAAAGGGTCACTTGATTTGAAGCAGAGTTGAAGCTGAGCAACCCTGGCCATCACGGTCCCCACGGCGCGCACCGCTGCCCCTCCCCCACACCCTGTCTCCCGGGCCTCGGGCCTCAGGTGGGCCTCGGGCCTCAGGGGGGCCTCGGGCCTCAGGTGGGCCTCGGGCCTCAGGGGGGCCTCGGGCCTCAGGGGGGACTCTTCCCCGGTAGAAGGGAGGGAACAACTGCTCCCTGGCTGGGGCTGCTCACAGTCCACAGGGGCGGGGAGAAACCTAAAGAAAGGCAGGGAGAGCGTGCTCTTCTTCTCCTGGCCTCTGGACGCCCCTGCTGAATGTCTTCTTCTCAGTCCTGAAGCCCAAATAGCTCTTTTTGAACAGGTCGAGTTGAATTAATTATTTGCCACTTGCCACTGCAAGCGGTCTGAACAATAATTACCGATATCAAGGAAGTAGAGAAAAAGTAGACCTGAATTTAGATTTTAAATTTATTGTTGGTTGGAAAAGGGGTCTATTAGTACAATTTCTTAATTTACCACTGAATCTATTCTCCTCGGCAGCTGCCACTGCACTTACATCCTGTGTGTTAACTGTATGCTTCTACACGCGTCTCTCGATCATCTGCCACCAACCATTCCCAGTACCTTACGACATAATGGACCTCAGGCAGGGTGTGCCGAGCGAACCCCCAGCTCTGCCTGCTGTCCACGGGGTCAGCGGTGGCCGGGCTGCTCTGCCAGGCCCAGACACTGCTGCCCATGTCTGCGTGCTGAGGATGGCTGTCGCCCACCAGGGACCTCTTCCGCGCCGCCTCACATCTCCCAGCGGCTACTGCAGTGGACGGCTCAAACTTATTTGCAGCCCACAGCTCTGCCGAAGACAGGACCTGGAAACCACCATGTGTGAGGCATTGTGCCATATTACCTAGATGCTGACACCGAAACCAGCTTCAACAAGAGCGGGCACAAAGTTCACTGACTGGTAGGAGGAGTATCAAGCAATTTATGGCCATCGCTCACCTTTGAAAATGAGAATTGGCCCTCAGGGGTCTTCGTAGCCGCAGATCAAACATCAGGACAGAAACACAAATATGGGAGACATGTAAAGACAGTCAGAAGCTGGGTTCTTTAAAACATACTTGAACAGCTGTTTAGCCCCCAGATTGACCACCTCTAAACTTCTTGGGACATGAAGAAGCCAACAAAAACAAAAATCAGATCAGGCTTACATTCTTCCTCTCTGTCAGATTTCAGAAGCTCCGTTAAATTTTCGTAGAGGGCACTGAGACTCTGGAACAATTTTAATCTACACCATGTTAATGTCTTAAATTCCCAAGAAGTTAAATACTGGTTTTTTTTTTTTTTTTTTACTTTAAAAACTTTCAAATATATAGTTCTGAGTAAATTCTTAAAGACAATCATTAAAATTTTTAAATTATACTTGAATTGCAAATATTAGAGGAAAAGAAAGCAGTTATAGTGTAAATAACAGAGAACACAAGGTAAGGAGCGAGGAAACACACAAAACACAAAGAAAAACAGCCTCAGATTAAATATTCTGGGCTGCCGAAGTACCACATAGTTCTGCCAGTAAGTGAGAAAGACCCTCAATGTGGATTAAAACAGAAACAAAACACAACTGAACCTAGAGATATAATGCTGCAATAAATATAGCCAAAATAAAATGATACAGGAAGGTAAAGGCTGGAGAGAGGACGAGCAAAGATAAATCAGACAAATATTTTTCAAGAATTGGATAATCACAATAGAAAATAAAGTATTAACCAAGATGAACGCTCATATATTAGTTCACTATATTAGCAGTATCACCCATTATAAATTTATAGCAACTGTGACTCTTATGCACTGAAGGGTTCTGAACGTCATTTGATAGAATACTCAGCATTTTTTACACATACTATATGGAATCCTCTGAATTATATTTTAAAATAGGTACATTATTCTTAAATTGCAGATGAAGAAATCAAGCACACAATCATAGATGACACTATGAAGGTAAAACTTTGGAAGTGCAAATGACAGATGAGGAATAAACCAGGTCAGAACTAGTGTCATCTTTTGAATTCCACTTCAAACAAGGGAACCGGCAGGAATTCAGCCAAGATCTGAACATCCCCTCAGCGACTGCTGAGCAAAGTTCCTTGCTTCTTCCAGATTCTGTGGTGAGGACCACAACAGAGATTTTCGGGATGCCAAAGAGGTCCAAGACACAGTTGGTGGATAGGTGACAGGCAGTTAGGACTCCACATGTGCCTACAGAAGAGCGCTTGAGTGGTGAAGGCAGAGAGCTGGAAGGGCATTGCTCCAATCTTACTGGTTCCGGAACAGGGTCCAGCTCTGCCCATGGAAAACACTCCCAAGGGGGCTCAATATGTCTAGGTCGGAAAGCATTCGGGATGTGTCCTAGTACTGGTTGGTCCCAGACAGGACTGTTTGGGACAGGTTTGCACAGTCTGAAGAACGAAGAGATAGCTGAGGGCCAATGTTTCACTGGTATAGCTGAGATACTGAAGCTTTTCTGATCAGTAACTCAAATAATAACGTTCAGATGAATAGACAGGGCCAAATACCAGAGCAAGAGACCATCAATTATGATCGCCACCGAAAGATGTGGTTTAATTTCATGTAGTCTCGCCTGGTGATTATCTTTTGTTTGCTCAGTTGGTTGATTGGTTATGTAGTGAAGTGTTTTACAAATATCATTAAACTCAACAAGTCCAATGAGTCTCAGAGAAAAAGGTCATTGAAAGCACGTGCAAGAGATGTGTGATTAGGGTGGGAAAAAAGCAAACAGATCCATACAAAATTAAAAGTGGATTATTTTTACCAGACAAATACTCGATGCTTGTGGAAATGAACTGCTGACTATTGCAGTGACTGTGGGAGAAATAGAAAACTGTGCAATCTACGAAACATGCAGGACAGCAACAACATCCAGGAGATGTCGTTTCAAGTGGCAGAAGAAGGGCAGTATCGGCCCCCCTCTGCTCACGGGGAGGGTCTTTGGAGGGGAAAGTAAATAGCGAAAGGATGCCGCTGAAATGATGCCATGTGGGCTCACGACTGCCCCTGGCTTATGGCCAGCGTGAACTGCACAGTTCACCGGCCACACTTGCAGAATTTTCTATGTTTCTGATGTGTGCAAAGTGCACTGTTCTACAAGAAGACACCTGATATCTCGTGCAAGGAAGTGAGGAGGAGTATCTGCGGACACCTAGTTTGTGAAGGGTGATCCTCACCTTGTGGTTCGAAATCAGCTTGGGGCCGGACATTAAACCATCATCACTTAGGGATTACATTTTGTAGCCGTCCATATTCTTCTGGTTTCTGGTTGTGGCTTGGTTCCAAAGTCTTAAACCTCGGGGACACATCGAAAACTCTCAGACCCTGACTAGATCAAAGGGAGGATGAGACATAACTCCAGACCTTGGCTGCTCCAGCTCTTCGGGGAGCACCACGTACCATATTTACAGAGTGAGCTGTCCTAGTCCAGATTCTGACCCTAATTTTGTTGCCAGTCAGCTGAGACTTTGGACAGCACAGTTAGCCTTGCTATGCACATTTTGCCAGCTCTAGAGTGGGGTACACCAAGAATATGAGATCAAAACAAAGAATCCATGTCCCAAGGTCCTGTCCCAGACGACACTGTAGACCTAGGTTAGGACATGTGCAGGAAAAAGACCTTTTTTCCTTTGCTTCATTTTTAAGAGACCGACCAAATTCAATAGGCATGTGTTAATTATGACTTTATTAATTTCATCTCGCTATCATCCGTATTGCACATCTCATAGCCCTCATGTTTCCAAGACAATTCCCCAACAACAAATGAATGAAAATCACCAGTTTTCTGACTTCGGACTCTCATAGAAGTCATTTTCGCTTACTTTTAGAGGAGAACTAATGAGGTCTAACTAATTTTCTTTTGCCAGAGTTACAATACTTAACAGATTTTCTTCATTGAAAGACTACATGGATGATCTATAGCATTCTGCAACTGTGTGAAGAGCTTACTCATAGTTCCACCCGACAGAGTTACTGGATTTCATATACCCTCAGATTGAGGGGAGGGTTGCAGAAGGAAAAGGGTTCATATTACAGAACTGGCTAACGCCTTTGGATGCGAGGGGTGTGGGCTGACACATGCTGCTGGCCTGCAGTATTTCATGGGTCATCAGAGAAAACTGACAGGGCAAGTTACAGTATTTTCAGAGAAAAGCTGGCCTTTAATCAAATAGACAACACTTCATTTATGTGTCTGAGAGCGTCACCTCACTTTAGTACAGTTCAGTTTAGCACAGCATGATAAAGTTGTATTTCTCTATGTACATAAATTCTAACACCAGTTATGTGATTAGAAAATGTTTCTAATTAGAACTATAAGCTTGTGACAAATGCAGTTTCCTTCACCTGTGAGAATGTTTCTGCCCTGTCCTTTTAGCTTCTGAAAGACACAGAAACAACACTTGTGATGGGTTGGACTTGTGCCCACACACAGGTCCATCTCTTGGCGTTGAGAGTTGGCAGAGCCTCGGTTAGCACCCATAGGCGGTGTCCTTCTTGGCTGCTGTCACCATCGCTAAGTCCCCAAGGGAATCCCATGCTGGGGCCTTGTTTATCAGCAGCGTGGGGCCCACCAAGGCAGACGCTGCAAAACCTGAGTGACATTTGTGTCCTTGGGCAATAACAGAGTAGAGCAGAATTCTGCCACCCATCCTGTCACATGAAGCAGCAGGTGCAGCCCTTCAAAATCCCAGGGGTGAAAAATCTCTGAAACACAGGAAGAAGAGTGGCATCCGGCTCCTGACAGAATGGCGTGGCTGTTGGGAGAGCTGGGCCCGCCCGTGGGTGCCCTCGTCGGTGGGATTGCTAATCTATGCAGCCCTCCCTCTCAGGGCCCTCAGTGAGCCGGTATCTGCATTCTGTTTTCTGGCATCCAACTTTGCAGTCTCCACATCTGCATCACACTTGGTTCTAGACCTCCCCCATCCCTGCTCAGTCTGGGGCCTGTAGTTTGAAAGCCTCCAGTCCCTGCTGCCTGCTCCAGATTCACATTCTGGGACCCCGTTCTGGTGCCTGCCCCCCGTACCAGCAGAAGCTATCCAGCAAGCCCAGGAGACTGCCTGTCATCCTGATCGGTCATCCCGATTGGCTCGCCTCGCTTTATCAAGATGGCCAGATTCACTGCCTCTCCTGCCTCTTCCTGGCAGCATCAGATTTGCCCTTGATCTTTTTCACACATCGAGTTCAGTCACTGTGCCCCTGGACAGGAACTCTTCTCAGCCACACCTGAGTTGGCAAGTTGTGTGGAAATCACTTGAAGGCCCTTTGAACAACTCTTGCAGTGACAGCCTCAGCCTTCAGTGGGCTTCGTTAGTCTCTGTCTGGACTGGGCTGCTGCCACATCCCTGGTGACATCCAATGTTGAGGCTCCTGGGTGTCTCCCTGGAGTGCACGCAGGCTGCGACAAGTCTCATCGCCTCAGGATGCAGCAGCCAGGACCAGGAATATAACGAGGTTTCCCTCGCATCTCTTTTCCCAGAGTCTGTTCTGAGAATGTGTATGCACTCGAGAGAGACCCAGAGCCAATACCCTTCTCAGAGAAGGGGGCTCAATTCTGACACCAGGAACAGGTGGGAGGATGGGCTAGAACGAACCAGCCTGCACAGAGATATACGGACCACAGGGTACCATCCCACACCTGTAGAGAGGCACACGCAGAGTTTCAGAGTTGGCAGCAGGGACTGGGGCCAGAACTCGGGGCCTGCGTTTTTTACAGACCTTAGCAGGTGCCTTGAACGATCACACAATCTGTTTGCCTGGGACATGGGAAAGTTCAGTTTGCAACTTAGCCTCTGTAGTAAGGAGTTGCTAAACAAACATCTGAAAGCCCATACTTCATCCTTTTCCCGAAGTCCCGCCTTTCCTGAGTTGTGTGTTCCACCATCCTCCGCTCCTCCCCCCGGCAGCAGGGAGCTGGCTATGCCCACACTCTTGTGCCCCTTCCTGCCCGTTCTCCTCACCTCCTCGCCCACCAGGCAGGAGAACAGTTACAGTGCCGTAGTCTTGCTGGGGACATTGCCGTTTGATGTGTCCGTGTGACAAGGGCAGTTTGCCGGTCTTGTCATCTTAGAAGGAAATTGGCTTAAGTAATCTCCTAAAACATCCTCTTCCAAGGGACTTACCTCTTCCTTTCTACATAAGAGACAGAATCTGTCATTTTCAACTGTGAGGAACAGAGAAAATAATTCCCCTACTAAGTGATAAAAAGGAATTTTTTTGAAGCCTTTTCAAGTTTTCTGTTTAAATAAAGACCCTTTTTTTTTTAACATGAAAATTCAGGGCACGCTTGCAGGAGTCCAGTGTTGTCAAATATTCAATTTAAACTCTCCCCATTATTTACATCCCCTATTCTAACAACCATGATTACATAAGAGCTTTTTGTTCCTACAGTGAGCAGTCATCCGGCCCGGGGCTGCTGCTATTACCCTCGGGATTCTTTTCTGCCGTGTGTTGTGTTCCAAAACCTTATCTCCATTGTTCCCTCAGCTCTCCAGCACAGAGTGGGCGTCCTCCACTGCCGCTGTGGGCAGCCAGCTCACAGCTCTAGGCACTGGGTCTCTTTTTCTTGTATTGATTGGGATCTGAGGGAGTCAGCAGGCTGAGCCCAAAGGAGGGCAGGCGGCCCCGCCCTCGCCCTGCTCTCAGCCAGCTTCTGAGGCAGGAACTGGGCTCTTTGGTCCTCAGGCACACGTTCCCAGTACACCCACCGCCAGGCTGCAGGATGCTGCCTATCTGCACCCCGCCCCCGGGCTCTCTGCCATGTGCTGTTTTGCTTCTCAGCAGCGACGGGTAGAATGAGCATCCTGTTCCTGGCGCACACAGCGGCAGAGGCGACGGGATACACATCTGCATTTCTGAGACACGTAGTCTGAGGGTGAGGACCTCCCTTCCCCTGCCTCCAACTACACACTGACTCAATTCCAGATTCCAAGCTCTCTGTCTTCATTGTTAAAATAGCAAAATGGTGGCAAAATGAAGTTGCCTTTGTTACTGTCAGCTAAAATCAGAGATATACTGGACAGCTGTACATTCAAGAAAATGAAGAGTGTGTGAGTGGGCAGCTTAATAATGTGAGAGGTGAGTGGAGCTGAGCCAGAGCATCGCCCCACTGCAGCTGAGGAAACAGGGTCAACGCTGGGCCTTCGGGAGTCTATGAAGTGCAACATTCTGGGCAAGGTGGCCACAAACACCGTCTACTGAGACAGGGTCACAGCACAACCGTGCAAAATCTACTCATACGCATGCTTCTGGGTTGCTTTAATTCACATTCCTGAAGGCTTGAGACGAGGAGATTCTGCTTCATCAGAGCGCGTGACACGAAAATGCAAGTCACTTAATATTCTACTGACTGCAACTTTTATGCAGTAACTGGAACACTGACTTCACCCTTCCTCCTCCTAGTAACCCCACAAGTTGGGCCTGAAGAAAGGAAAGTAGCTGGCTTTACAAAAGCTCAGTTTTCTCCCCTGGCAGAGCAGGGCTAAAGTGCCAGCCGCCTCAACTTTGACGCCCTTCGTTATTGTACCTTGATGACCCTAATTCATAAGTAGAATTCCAACTACATGCATGATTATTACTATGAATGATCAACATCTTCAGAGTCTTGAACCAGTGGAGGTCGTATGCGGCCACACAAAAGCGCAATTGGGCTGTCTCGGTTCCATCTTAGCAGAGATGTGCTGCAAGCTAAGCACCAAGGACAGCTGGCACCAGGGAGCCAGAAAGAGGAGCAGAGTCCCGTCCCTGCAAGGGAGGGTCAGCAGCACGCTCCAGTCAAGACTGTCAAAACCAAAGGTCTGGGAAAATAAACACAACTTCCTTGTGGGGGCCATGATCCAGAAATGAGGCGCAGGAAGGAGGATCCTGAGCAGAACGTTCCATCTAGCAGGACTCCTTTGAGAGCTACCCACAGACGACCGGCAAGTAAAGGAAATACAGATCAGCCTGAACAGCTCAGGCCCACCAGGCTCCAGGGGAAGAGTACAATACATTTCCGCACCTCACAGCCACGCCAGACTCTCATTGGCTCAGGGACCTTATGACTTGTTATGACCCCAACAAGACGGAGCAGAAGTCAGCAGGCTTCAACCCCACAGGATTCTCTTGCCCACTGCCTCAACCCCATGCCTGCTTCTCTGGCATCTATGATGTTGAGAAATCCTTGAATTACAAGGTAGATCTCCGACCAAGGACAGAGAATTCTAACAGGGAACAATGAAGAAAATTCGGATGCCAAGGAGCAGACATATTTAGAAAGCTGGGTCTTAGATCTTCAAGTCCATTTGTAGTCAGCCAACTTTCTGAAATAGGGGGCTCATATGCAGTAAGCTGATTTATGTAGTGGGTTAGGCTCAAACTCCCCAAGTTTATGACTCAGCAATGCCTCTCTGACATTTATTACCACTCAACTAGACTGGCAGCCATAAATCCAGGCTCATTTTTACAGTTAAACGGCTCCTATCATGAGACAAAGGAACAAAGAGGAATGATCCACAGCTGTGCTATTCATCTTGGATCCTATCAAAGAACAAAAAAAAGTGTCATAAAAAAAAAAGATGTTGGAAATAGATTCCTATTTCTCTGGCTATATGCATGTATACGCCATACAAATATATAGAAACACAAGCTGAACTCTGCCGTGCTTGAGGAAATACCCTGTGGAGTCACATGTCTGATCCTGCTGTACTGGAGCAAAACTGGTCGTGAGCTCTCCTACCTGGAGGCCCCAAAACCCAGCATCATCAAAGTAGCTCTCCTTCAGCCACACGCAAGTGTGAAGTTCTCGCACTGATCGAAAGCCCAGCTCCTGGGCAGAGACACCCGAGGCTGGTGGGAGATACAGGAACCAGGGGCAGGGCGAGGGGTGCAGAGGAGATGAGACAGATAAGTGTCTCAGGGGAATTCGGTGCCGCTTCTGGAACTCTGGTTCGAGCCTTTCCTGGAAATTATTGCTGCAGGAGTTACTCTGCCAGTGACCCTCTCCCACACTACTTCTGTCTTTGTCTTATCCCATACTTTTTAAAACGAGAGAGATCAAAACGATGGATATGGGTAAGAAGGTTTCAAAGGTCCCTTCCAGCTCTCCCCTGAATAGTCAGTCCTATGTAAGCTGGACAATTATTTGTTAGAGAGTTGAGAAGAGGAAAGAGGAAGACATACAGTAAGTCCTTGACTTACAAACAAGTTCTGTTCCCGGAGAATGTTCGTAAGTTGGAATATTTGTAAGTCAGATTCACTCGCAAGTCTGACAATGTGAGTCGTTATACACCTTTGACACAAATATACAACGTATAGCACTAAAAAACCCAACAGGAGGGCCGTTTGTGTTTGTGAAAATTTGCAACTTGAATGTTCATAAGTTGGGATTTTTTTTTTTTTTAATTTTTTTTTGTGGTGCCGGGGATCGAACTCAGGCCCTTGTGCTTGCAAGGCAAGCACTCTAATCACTGAGCTAAATCCCCAGCCCCTTGGGAACTTATATGGTTTGTTAAATCTTGACAACTGACTAAGAAGAAAACTCTATGAGCCCTTCTTTAAGCACTGAGTAACTGGACCTCAGAAAAATTATAGAACTTGTCCAAGATCAAAAACCAAATACATCACAGAACCATGTTCTAAATCCAGGCTTTTCCGACTCCACATCATTTTTCCTATAGCAAACCTTGGTCCAGAATTTTTACCCAATAAGTAATTATTAAATTACTATATGCATGGATGACAAACATAACATATACGACCCCTTTATTACTTGTTATAATTTGCATTACAAGAATTTGCAAAAAATAGAAAGAAATTTTGATTTGTTTTTTTTCTCCCAGGAATTTCTGATCTCTATTCTCAGTAGAACTTTGGTTAAAAAAGATAATTTCAAAGGAAATGATTTGTTTTCTTAAAATCCCAGCAATAAGTCAGATAGTATCAGACACTTCCTAAAAGCAGGAGCTGTGCTCTTTCTTGCACTACATCTGCAGAGAGGAAGCCCCATACGGTAACTGTGACTGGTTACTACCTAGAAATGGATCAAGATCTAGGGCAAGTTCACACTGAGGAAAACTCACGATGTACACAGGAAGCTGGGCAGGTTTTGAGCCAGTGACTGGGGAAAAAAGTATTTAGTTCATCTACATCTCCACACTGTAGACGGTGAAAGTGTCTGAAGCAGCCCCGGGGGGACTTCCCTTTATTACGGAGGCCCACGGGTAGCTTGTGAGGAGGACACTCGGCCAACGTTCATCACATTCCACTCTCCACACCTGACGGACACTGAGAGACGGGAGCCTACGTAAAGACATACGACATGGTATGCCCTTAAATTAGCAGTCGAGAAGGGCATAAGGCAGAGTACATCTTTAAGAAATGTATTTAGGATTTATCTAGTCAAAAGTGGAAGCCTCTTGGCTTTAAAAGGGTCTCCAAAATATATAGTTTCCAAAATCAGTGTAACTCTCCAGAGATGTTATTTTCTTTTACCCCTGACTTCTTACATCGAAATGTTCCAGTTAAGCAGAAGAATGGTAGAGAAAAGGTCACAAGGACAAGACACCCCAAACTTTTAAACAGGTGGCCCTTGAGGCAAATCAACTCCTACGAAAGCCACAGAGAAGAGCTAAGGAGTAATGAGAAGACTTAACTCACAAGAAGGCGTTTACATGCCGCTACAGCAGTGGTGGATACCTGGAAACGAGTTGTCCTCCCCACAGGATGTGCGTCCTCGGGGCACTGACAGTTATGTCCGTGGTGTGCAGATGTGGAGATCACCTTCCCTGCGCGCTGCCCACCCTTTATTCCACTATTCTCAAGCTCCAACAAAATAGGGTAACGTTTGTTCCATCTTGCTTGCACATGTGTAACATTAATAACTTCCTTGAAACTAACAACAGTGACGCTCACCTTCCCTCCTATTACTGCTTCTGGGGATTCTTGTTGGGTCTGGGCATGTGCCGCAGCTCCCTGCCCTGCTGCCCAAGCAGCTCATCCGCTTGGAGACTCAGCACTGGCAACAAAGGACAAGACCCAAGTTCAAAAGGGAAATCAAAAATGCTTTATTTGTAAGAAAGAAAACAAGCAGGGGACAGAAGGCTACCCTGTGAGAACGTCTTGGTGTGATGGGTCTTTGTCCTTAGCTTTCTTTTATCATACTTTGGGGACACTACCTGCCAGGTCAATACGGGGAACTTGTTACAACCTGCTTGGTTCTCTGGACTGTTACAGATGGCTCCTGGATCCGGAGACCCCAGCCCCACGCTGTTGCCTGTGTGCATGCTCCTGAGTAAGCCATTTGTCTTCCTCAGGGCCGCATCTCTGGGGTTCATGGGTTGGTTAGGAGGGCCTCACATACAGGGCTGAGTCAGTGATTCAGGGTATGCATACGGCAACACAGTGACCCTAGCGTGGGAATACATGTACACACACATGCACATATATACATATGTATATGTAGCTATATCTATATATAGATGTGTAGGTGTATGTGTTGCTGTACATTAAATAAGAGTCTTTTTTAAGTGGCTGTCCCTTATCTCCTTTGCATTTTATTGAAGGCAGGGAGGGGTGGCTACTTTGTGCTCCCTGCTCTGTTTTTTAGCCCACCCTTGTCTTGTTCATTGTTCTCACTAGCAAGGTTTTACCTCTTTCTAGTCATTATTAGCCAGAAAGCCCAATGAGGCTTCTATTTGATATTTTTTTCTGCCTATAGATCCCCTTTCGCTACACTCTGGACAGCCAGCGCCGTGAACTGATGAGAGATGGAGTTGACCTAGCACGGTGGCGCTTTGCACTGTCAGTAATGAAATTATTAGCACAGACGTTATGGAGCCTGATTACCACCCAATCCAATAACAAAGACAACTTCACCACATAGGACAGTGTGCGTTAAACATTTGTCTCAAAGTGGAACCTTTGGCCCCTGATGTGATGACCCCGAGGAAACCTGAAAGTGCTCATGAGTGGTCGCACGGTCGGCAGACACCCATTTACAGGAAGGACTGCAATTCACAGAGAAAACTTGCAGAACATTCTCAGAAAAGAGTTGTAAGTAGACACGCAACACGGGAATCCATTATTCTGTGCAGTGATTTCCTTTTCTTCAAATAAAAAATAAAATTTCCAGATGTATGTACCACATTGCTCATTACCTCACCTCTCCGAAGTTGAATCATCCTTAGTCTGGTTGATCCTCATGACCAAAACATCCCCAGCTGATTTAAAAGTCTGGTACATGACAGCTGGTGAAGTGTTCTTCAGAAACAACGTAACCTGCTAATGGGAGTTGGAGGGCTGATTTTCCTTCACTCCTATAATTTAAAGATTACAGAACGTGGTTTTTAAAGGTCAGAATGAATTACTAATTAAGCTGAGGTATTTGAAATTAGCAAATAAAACTGCTACTCATAATAGTGATTAAGGAGTAATTAGTCATACAGGGGAAAATGGCAGCAGAGTAGAACCAGCAGTAAAATTATTTTTTGATGTTACCACAGAGCCTTTACATTACGTTCCTAAGAAACTCTAGATATTAATTCCATTTCTTCCTCTTTAGGCTTTATCCTTTACAGACAGTGAAAAACCCAAATGGCAGTGTTTAATGGTTTTCTAGGCACATACCATGAGGGCTGGTGACCACCTGCACAGTCTTCAGAAATATGTGGGCTCTCTGCAACTTCCTTTAATTTTTATTCAACATGCGATGGAGGCAGAACCTTAAAACCACCCTATCTTTTTATATGGTCACTGACAAACTTGGGCCCCTTAACTATTATCACATAAAGGTACTTCAAAACTCATTAAAATCGATGCTGACTCCCCCTCTCAAGAATTTAAATACGTTTCGGTTTTGCTTCTTGTTTCACCACATGTAGTATTTGCCAGTCTTGAGTTGGATGCTCTCAGTCTATGCTGGGACTCTCAGGATTTCATTTCATTTTTATACCAAACTTAAAGCCAAATGTGTAAACATGGAGATGGCAGTGAAATATCCAGACACCTGCTATGATGTGCATATCTTAAGCTAGAAGACAACTTAAGGCAGCATTTATATACAGATTCGATTTTGAAGTGCTTGTTATTTATTAAATAGCTATCACACAACACACCTATGAGGTAGTTTGCCTTTAGTGTGAACAAACTTTTTAAGAACCAGGAAAAGAAAACAATCTGTCCCCACAATAAAACATTGATCAAATCCTTCTTATGCTGGTCACAAAATAAAAGTCATCTGCGTCTTAGACAAGTTGATCAAATGGACAATGGATGATTACCTTGGCTGAAATGTAGACTGCATTTTACTGCCTGGCAGTTTGTAAAGGTTACTGTCTTATTGGGGTTCTAATATTCTGCATTCACACTAACTTGTCCAAACACTTCCCTCAAAAGGTCAGCTTGGAAAAAAGGGTGACAGCCTCCCATCACCACCCAGGCTAAGTCTTCCTACAGGGGAACTCACATTTTTAATATACATTATATTTTTTTTCTTTCAATCTGGTTGGCTTCATATACCCACACTTCAGTAGAGAGATGTGAAAACTCTTACAGATTTAATTTATGTTTCTATGTCCCCTAAGAGGCAAATGAAAAACAAATCCTATTGGTCTTTGTAGTCCAGCCAAAGTAGATGAATTTTATGACTACTTTTATCAGCTGAAGGAATCACTGTAGTCCTTGCTACTTAGCAGATTGCTTTATGACCACATGCATTAGTTCACTGGGCTGCAGAGACTGTATAGAAGGAAAGCTCATTAATTTGAGTTTCACTACCGTGGCATCTGTGGTCACTGGAACAGGTGCTAACCTGAAGCTTATCTTTGCACTGAAGAGAAAGACCTGGTTCGAACCGGAAGCTTGGCCTGCATGGCCAAAAAAAGAAGACAGCCTGGCTGGGTGTGTAGTTTACAGGTAGAGCGCTTGCTCTGCATGTGTGAAGCCCTGAGGCTAAGCCCCAGGACCGCCAAAACAAGAACAAAACCAGAAGACAGACTATTTCAACCCCTTAAAATTTTTCCTTTAAAAATAAAAAGTTTCCTAAGTAAGAAATCCATTAGGCTTGTGTGTTAATTTTGATTATTTCTTTTATTGCAACAAAACTTCAAATGGACAGTACTTGGTTAGCCTAGTTAACATGACTCCAAGTACTCTAGAACAGTAAAAGTACTTTAAATCTTGACAGTCTACGTAGTGTCTCTCTTCCAAATGGTTAGGTTTCTGCCTAAGTTCCCCTGAATTGAAATTTTAGAGACAACCCCTTGACTCAGATTCATATCCTCTCTAGTCAGGTGGCTCTCTACTAGAGAATCTCCAGGACCTACTGGACCCCAGGACAGGGACACAGCCAGGTCTGCACTGATCTCCTTCCTCACTATCAGAGTTTATTGGTCATTTGAAAACATCTACTTTATATCCCCCTCCCATCCAGCCATAATGAAATTGGAAGGTGAGATATGACTGAATTAAATACACAACCAAAGTGAACAACTAAAGAAAAACAGCCGGTTTCTCAAGCAGAGATGTTTCTATTCAAGAATTCCCCAAATATAAAAAAAACATCTATAAGCCCTTCCTGCATAGAGCTGGATATATCATCTCCATGGTTCACTGGGATGATAATTTCCCTTATCTGCATAGGCAAAAATAAAGAAACTGAAAAACAATCAAACAAACAAAACCTCTGGTGGATATTCACTTTCCCTTGGCAGGGTACCAAAGAGCAATAGTACTCAGATGAGAAACTCGGAAACAATCTGATTATTATAGCCGAAGCTCATCTACAAAGGGATTGGCACGGCTTCTTTGTAAAGCAAAAGAAATCCATGTTCAGAGGCTTTTCTATATTAGGTTATTAAAAAAATAAACACACAGTACTTCAGGGCATGAGCTCAGTCACTAAACACAAACAGAAACACAGATTTTTTTCCTTAACTTGGACGATGCTTATTTTACAGCAGAATTGACAAATAAAGCTTTATTTTACATATTCGAAGATAAGCCATCACTGGAAGTTTTACAGCTCTGTCATGTGCTTCTTTCTAAAACACAAAATAGACTTCTCCCATTGAGCCCTTAGCCCTCCCCCCAGGGCAGCCTCCTGTGCGGCTGCTCCCCGCAGGCACACACACTGGCAACCCCAGCGCCTCCAGAGCGGCCAGTCCCACGCAGGGAACGGGCGCCTTCGCAGCAGCCCTGTACCTCTGCCTCTGCACTCACTGCTCACTGACGCATAACCACCTCAGCTCTCTGTGGAAGACAATGCACGTCCAGAAAGCCCAGGCCCCAGATCCACTCCTGCGCCAGCCAGACCGCGGCTGGGGCACCGGCGGCATCCTGAACGTAATCTGCCTTCGAGACGCCACTTGTGGTCGCTGCCAAGAAGAACGAAGCCCAGAGAAGCTTTGTGATCTGTGCTCAGAGATGTTCTTATCACAGAGGAGCAGCTGTCCTGTCCACTGTCCCTCCTGCGGCCCTCGTCCCAAGTGGATGGGACGACTCAGTGAAGACTGATGAAAATGGAAGAAATGGGGGACCTTGGCTGCCATTTCTTCAGATTTATTCCCTTCTGTCCAAATGAAAGCCCAACGTCCAGGCCAGCTTCAGAAGCAGTGTCTATCACCACTTGTTTGGGCGTTTATCGTTCTTCTGGGTGATTTCAGGAAAGATTTTACCAAAGTGAACTGCTGTGAAGATAGTTTTGCCTAAGAGGATCATCATGCAAGCAAACTAATTCTTTTCCTAAGCTATTATCTGGCGGCTTGCAAAGAGGGCTCAGCGTTACGTGGGGGACTGTCCTTTGAGTGATCAGAAGGAAACGGTGAGGGGGGTTCTTCCTCTGTGCATCCTCCCCGCTCCTGTCATTTAGAGGGCGAGCCTGGCACACGCGTCGGAAGCCGAGAACTGGTATTTGTCCATGATATGTCTTCCCCTAAGAGGATTTGTTCTGGATCTGTTCATGTTGACACGATGACAAAAGAACGTTTATTTCTGGATAGTGGCGATCAACATCACAATCATCAAGGATTTAACAGAATAATCACACTCTCGAGAAATTCAGAATAAACTGGAAGTTAAAATTTTCCATTCTCTGTAAATTTGAATAATGCACTAACTGATTGCTACAGGATTATAATTTAGAATACCTGCTAAATATGTTATCAGGAAGAATATTTTTAAAAAATCCACCCAAATATCATAACTTACCACCAAATTAAAAAGAAAAAAAGAAAGAATATCATTCACATCCCAAAATCAAGATTAGTCATGTGTTAAGCTGCGAATCCTCGTAAGAAATGTTCATTGTTCAGGAAAGGGTCCTCCTCAGGTGGTCGACAAGCAAGTCTCCACAGCGCAGAAACGCTGGCATCTTTTCTTATGTCTCCATTGATATCTTCACTACTTATTCTTCAAGCTAGAAGACAGAGAACACAGTCTTACCTTCTTTCATAATTCCACATTCTGTCTCTGTCTTTCTTCACGCTCGCCGCACATTACTTCAACCATCGTGTTTAAATAAAGTTAATTTACATTTTAGGTACTAAATACTCTGTGTGTATAATTCAATTACCAATGCCATCACCAGAAGAAAATCTGTATTTCTAAACTAAAACTGACATTCATTTCAAATATTCTTAAAGCCAAGATAATGTGCACTTTTTCTTATGGCACATTATGTCTACCTATCTTTAAACGGCAGGTGTAATTACATGTAGAACCTCCTGTTGAGAGTGCAGAACAATGCTACGGCACTTAGCTTTCACTTTTACATAAGCTTCATTCTCCATTCATTCTGTTACATAAGTGGGAAAAATACTGGTTTTTTCCTTTAAAATTATTGATCACATGGATAACTAATTCTTAAAGGATATTTAGTTTCTTTTTTGCGGTAAGAAGATGTAGCCATTTATTGCATGCTACTATGCACCAAGAATTTCATATTTATGTTATATCATAATTCAATCCCCACAACCACCTTTAAAGTCTTATTTCCCCCATTTTGAAGGTGAGAGCATCGAGGCTTCAGTTGGCTGAGTTAATGGCACACAGTCACATAGCTGCTAAAGGGCAGAATTTGAACTCTGGAAAAGAGGACAAAAATAAGAGGGAGGGAGGGGAAGCGTGAGCATAGGTAACAGGGGAGTAGATATGAGAAAATACACACACTGTCTCCCAAAATGTAAAACCAGGGCAAAAGCGGAGCAAGGGAGATCATGGGGGATGCTCAAAGTGCCGTATATTATGTGCATGCACAAATCTGACAAAATGAAATCCATTCATCTGTATAATCAGTTAAAAAAACCCAGCAGAGTGAGAAAGAAATCATGAGGTCAAAGAGCTTGTGGATGATCTGCGCAGTGGATTCGCTCTGGCTAAACAAGGCTGCCTCAACACTACATCCACGCTGTACGTCAGGAAGGAGGGCAATGAGAGTGCCAGAGCAGGTCAGAATCCTTTCACAGCTGCCCTGCTCCTCATCATAAGCATCCGAATATCTTAATGGCAACTGGGATAAACGAAATTTCACAAGCTACAAAGGAAAACTGTATCCCCTAGAAGCACACGGCATATCTGGAAATCTAATTTCCCAAGAAAGTGCTGTCAGAGAAGAGTCTAAGAATCTCAAATGCACACCGAAAGAAATGGAGACTACATGACTTTTTAAATATAAAAATAGCTTTGAAATTCTGCCTTGGAATGACCCTGGTGGCCACAGCCAGTTTTTAATCAGGGTTATAAAAAGAAAAATCCTGCTTTAGAATCTCACATTCAGTTTCCGCCACAATCCGGTCATGACCTAAGGAAATTCTAGTCACTATCACCTTCATGAATTAATGTGACATAAAGGTTGGCAGTTCACAGTGAGCAAGCGAGTATAATTTCATTTTTGTAAAATGCGAAGATGAACACTTTTCAAATTAAAATGAGCCTGAAGCCCAACACCTCCGTGTAATAGTAGAAGACCAAACCCCCACAGCTGAGGGGTTTACAGTCATGATTGCACCGTCAGAGGAAACCAGATGACAGGGGTTTGGTTTGGTTTTGTTTTAACTTATGGTAAAAGTGGTATATTAAGAACTTAATCTCATAATGAGGAAAAATATCACATGCTTTCTTTTTATAGTCAGCATAATTAGTCAGATCCTTTCTGAGCACACAGAAGTAATGGCAAATTAAAATGCCTTTCGATTCCATATAGCTTTTATAATTATTCAGCCATTACTGTTCTCATTGCTAGAATGGCGCCTTCATATTTTAGTCTGCATTCCATTTGATACAAAAGAACATGGAAAATTTTACTGCTATTAATAAATACGCAGCCATCCAATCCAAGAGAATTCTTTTTCATCTGAGAGATAAGCTGCATAATTCATGTATTTTCAGAAATCTCTTTAAATAGAAAATGGAAGAAAGACATAGAGAGAAAGAATTCATCCCATTGTTTCCATTTGTGGTGAGGGACAGTCTTTGTTCTCAGAGAGTCTTCAGTTTGATCCAAATGGAAGAGACAATTCCAACTGCATCTTATACACTAATCACATAACTCCCCTTACTGTGATCACATGACACCATTTCACATTTGTTATCTTCCCCAAAACTGGCATTAGATGTTAACTGAGACGTTTTGAGCATCTTGGACTGCGGCTAGAAAAAACCAGAAACATCTGGAACGGGTATGTGAACCTCCCAGGAGAAGAATTCCCATGTGGAAACCCCGAGGCCACATCTAACTTCCCTTAGCGTCTGTTTTGGAGCGCGGCTCCACGGATGTGCGACGGCTGCAGGACCCGCTGATGAGAACTACCCGCAAGAGCAGTGAGGCACCGAAGCTGTCGCTCTTCCTACGATCCCCCTTTCCACAGGCGGACTCGGAAGGACTAGAAGTCAGGGAATGCTCCAAACTGGTCTGGAAAGAAGCACTGAAGATGATCCCACTCTGAAAAGTGACCGGAATGTGTGCGATATCGAGGACGGGTTGAGAAAGCGGTTTGACCATGTGTGTTTGACACGGGGTGGGGGCGCGGGGGGGGTTGAGGGAAACGTTTGATGTTTATTTGTCCCACACTAAATTTAAACTGTTCAATAAACCAGTGAAGAAACAGAGCAGAACATCCTCAGCCATTAAAAGTCTATTTTCTGACTGGCAGGTAGCGAGTTAACAGTGACAGAAAAAGAAAGAAACGCCTCGCGGGCCACGGCTCATGTGACACGATGCGAGCACAATCTGTGAAATGAGGAGTCACGCTCCGGGCCCACAGCCGCATTCCCAAACAGCCATAACCCTGAGTGCTTTCAACCTGCCGCCTGAGAAGTGGGCGGATCTACGCCTTTAAGATCCTCGCTGAACTTACTAAGACACTGTAGTAATAAAGCCAGCCACGTTATATTTCCCAAACTGAGTATCTCCTGATTTCTAGTCTTTCTTTCCCTGCAGTCCCTAATTTGAAGTCAGAAGGGTTTTCCCAGGCTGGCTTCTTTCCTCCTGCAGTCCACATGAGTTAATCAGGGGTCTACCTGGCCTCCTCTTTCACTCTTAAAGGAGCCATTTCCTGCCCAGGCCGCAGGCATTGCACTCATGGCCTATCTGCATCTTTGCAACCAGCTCTGCTCCTTCATCACTCTGGCACCTCGATGCCTGTCTGGTTCCCGTCACCTGCTGGATAAAATAAAAATGTCTTCTCACCATACACAAAGGTGCCTGGTGATGGGGTTGCTGCCTTCTTCTCCAGGACCATCTTTTTGTCGGGAACCGCGCTCCCTCCCCCTGCGCCGCCACCACTCGCCTGCCCACTTCCGAGGAATCGCTTGAGGTTCCCGAACTGGCCTGTCTTACCGGCCACTACAGCGGGCACCGCTCTCCCTTCCTATGGCCTGGGCACCCGCCTCGCCCTCACTCCTCGGAGGGCCTGCAGCCGCCTGTGCCGAGCGCACCCCAGCACGACAAAGTGCATCGGGAGTATTTCCAGCAGCCACTTAGGGATGGAGAACAAAACCAAGAAAGTGCCCAAGCTGCAGGAGATGAGTTGCAGTGCTTGAGACGAGGTGTCCGGTGTGTTTTGTTCCTGAGAAGGATGAATGTCTGGAGAAGGGAGGCATCCGGAGAGTGAAGGGGAGAAGAGAAAGAATGTGGAAGAAGGGGACGGGGCACAGGGAGGTGGCGCTGTACTGGACATATGCCATCTCCGCCTGACTCCGAAATCTCAACGCGGCTGTTGAGACTCACAGAGTACTTGCCGAAGGTCAATTTTTGGGGAATTCCGGGCAGTCTAATTGATACAGGGAGTCGGGGGAAGCAGCAGACCAATACACAGGAGGAGACAAGTGTAGGAAACACAAGACGCTGGGTGCTGAAGGGCAGGCGGGGCTCCGCGGCTGAACGAGTGTTCCCGTGCCAGCGCAAGGTGCCTAAAGTGGCAGGCACTCAGATGACATCTGACAGGCAGAGATAGATTTATTCAAATCATTCGTGGAAAAAAAAAATCCCATGTACTTACAACCCGTGGGATAAAGAAAGAACTTAAGAAAATTTAGTTAATTCCCAGAAAAGGCAAGTATTACGAACAGAAATGAGAACTTGGAAAACTATAGGATATTTAAAATGAATGCAATTCTGTTACTTCCTAATTCTGTAGACCAGCAAAATTGACAAGAGTGATTTGTAATTAACTTACCAAGAAACCTAAGAAAACAAACCTCTGCTAATACACAATCTGAATTGTTTATATGCAAATAAACGCTCCTGATATGTTTTAGAAAAGTGTAGCTCCGTAAGAAGGCAAACATTCTTTCTAATCTTGTTTATACTATTCATTTGCTTTGCAAAACATTTTTCACAAAAGCTCAAAACAATGAAATGCTAGCGCCAGAAGGGACCGCAGGGATTGTCTAAGGAGTCCACATCATCACTTTACAGATGAGGAACTTGGAGGAGCCGCCAGCACACACAAACCTTCTCACACTGCTGAGGCCTGCACCCCAAGACCCTTTCCAGGGTGGCTCTATGTACCCCTCCTTGGGGATTCTGGCAATAGCAGGCAAATGTGAACAGAACAAGGAGGCTGCAAGTGCTGGGCTTTGAGGTTGCCAGGACCCGTCAGCCGCTGAGACTGACGAGAGTCCAGCAGTCCTTCCCACTCACTATGGACCTGGAAACGCTGGCTCCTGCCTTCTCTCTCCAGCCTCTCCTGACTCCCCACTTCCCCTCCGTGTTCTTGCTTCTCGGGTTCCAGTCTCTCCCCATCAAAGGAGCCTGGGCCTCATGTCTATGTCTGTATTTTCAATGCTCGTTGCAAGGTCTGACACAGACCTAAATAAACACGATGAAAACCAGAGAAGGAACCAAATGCCACCCCGAGAGGAAGCCTAACTCCCAGATCCTCACATTCCCCCTCACTGCCCTACTCTGGGCAGATCCACTCCCATCTTGCAGCTCAGAGAAGCAAAACAATCAAGTATTTAGGCAGTCCCTGTCTCTGCCCTTGACCCTCTGACTGTTCTTGCTGTGTTTTCAAAGTGCTTGTGGTGGATAGTTAGAACAGGGTTTTAAACCCCACTCCAACCGCTACTAGCTGGATCTTCATGTACAACATTATTAACTTTATTTCGCCTCATTTATCCATCTTTGAAACAAATACGACAGTAAAATTTCTTCGTAGCAGTACCATGAGGATTAAACGAGATTAGGTATTTAAATGTACCCAGGAATCACTAAAACTTTACACATGCATGTGCGCTTGTCCTCGCTCTTGATTACTTGGAAGTGTTCTGATGTGTCTGTTGTGTAACAGTCTGTCTGGCCTTTTCTCCAGACTGCTGGGATGGAGTCTGTAGTCCTTGAGTGCTCAGACTATAGAAATGCCTTTGCTATTCACAGTGAATCCTGGCAGGCCAAACCCTGCTGGATGATCAATCATGCAGTTAGAGAGCTGAGGAAACATGGTTCCTGACCCACCTTTAGGGACAAGAGGGGGCTGAATATTGCATTCAGTCCCATAGCCAGTGATTCAGTCTGTCATACACATGCAGTGAAACCACAATAAACACTCAGACACTCAAGCTCAGCTCAGCTTCCTGGTGAGTGAACGCACCCACATGCAGGGAGGGTGGAGTGTCCCGATTCTCAAGGGCAGAGCACAGAAGCTAAGGCCTGGGGCCCTCCCGGCCGCAGAAGCTAAGGTCTGCTCCTTCTTATTTGGCTGGTCCTGATTTGAACCCATCACAATAAAACTGGCTTTTTCCTTCATTCCATGGCTCCTTTCAAGACTTACTGAACCTTAGGTGGTAGTGGGAATCTATCTCCACTGTGCAGGGGGTTGTCAGAAGTGCGGGTGGGCTGGGAAGCCCCAGAATTCACTGCAGATGTCTGACATTAGGGCAGTCTTGTTGAAGATGGTGCTCTTAACCACACAGTGTAGTGTGAAATCTCAGATCTGATTCTGCTTTTTCAGTACACCAGGCCCACTTCTGCTAGGACAACACTGAAAGGGTCCAAGTTACCAGGCCGGGAACTTCTCTGCAGGTCACTATGTGGAAGAGGCAGCTCGGCAGTAGCCAGAGAGTGAGCTTTACCATCAAATGCCTGTCCTCAAAGTCCTGACCTGACATACTTACTTGCCTCCTAAGACAGACATGATGTAATAACACGCAGACCTCACAAGGCTGCTTGGATGATTAAACGAGTTAATATATGAAAGCATGATGTACATGATACATATATAATAACAAATAAATGTTCTCTCTTGTTGTTACTTTTATTTATCTTCTATACAGTCCTCAGGTTTGGACAAAGCTAATTACTGAGTCTTACACAATTGTCTGAAACAAAGGCAGAGTTTTGAATCAGATGTGCATCCTAGAAACCAAGGGCGCCCTGGTTCCCACAGACTCAGGGTAAGTGAAGGATCATGGAAAACAAGGGAGTGTGGCACAGAGACAGTGGGCTGGGAGGGATGCTAGTTTTGGTGAGTACAGTGCTACATTCCCCAGTGGCTGCAGTGGTCTAGGCCATACCAGCCACTCTGGTACCTAGTAGCCATGTGTAACTAAATAATATAAAGTAATTGAATTTAATTAAAAGGTAAAGTCCAGCTCCTCACTCACACTAGTGACGTTTCAAATATTAGCAGTCACATGTGGATACGGAACTGCATTATGTGGGGCAGACAAAGAACTTTCCCTCCACCGCACAACACCCTTTTAGGCAGTCCTGGTCTAGAACTATCAAAGTATCTGAAACCAAATATGTTTTTAAATATAAGTCATACCTATTTCTTTTTAAAATTTTATAGCCATGTAAAATCCATTAATTATCCCCAAAAAAGAAAAGAAAATGAAACAACACAATGGGTTACTGTGACAGAAAGATGAACCACTATTATGTTCACATAATTTGGACTTCTCTCCCAAACATTTCTCCTCACAACCCTAGTGGGTTCCTTCTCCCTCGTCGCACATGCAAATCCCCTGGACTACATGTGTGTGTTTTTGCAGCCAGGAGGCCCGCACCACCAACTGATTCCTGGTATGCTCAGGTCAGCAAGTGGGAAGTGGGAAGCCCCACCGAGAGGCGGCCTCGGGCAGAGTGGGCTGCAGGTGGTGAGGCAAAGTAGCAGAAGCCAGGATGGAGCTGGCAGATGCAGGTCTGGGTGGGCAGACAGGAGGTCAGAGGGCAGGAAAGTGGTGAAGACTGAAGAGCAGTGTCGTGTAGGGTACAGGGCAGAGAGGAGGATGGGAACTGGAGTGGGCTGCACACAGCCCTGCCTGCGGAGGAGACGCCAGGCTGGGACAGGGAGGGAGACAGCGGAGCATCCTGGGAGTCAGCACGATGTGTGGGCCCCAGGGGGTCGAGATGGACTCCTATCTGGGCTGAACCATTATGGTAAAAACAGTAGTAACAAGAAAATGCGGGTCTGACAAATTATTTGACAGTAACAAATTATCATGAAACCCCAAACATGTGATGCACTGAATGAACTCCAAACACTGTTAGAATCTAATCCCAGGTTTAACCAGGACATGGCTGTATTACAAATGCCACTGCATCTCCTCCAGCCTCAGCGTCTCATCTCTTCAATGAACAAAAGGACCATCTTGAGGTCCCTTTCTCTCCCCACACACGGAAATCCTGAGGTCTTCCCAAGGACACTGCAGCAAAGTTAGACTTGCCCCCATTGGTCGTTCCATTCCAAGTTCAGCAGTTTTCCTGAGTCCCGTCTAAATGACCACAAACTCCAGAATAACAAGAATAACATACTCACAGATAGAATTCTACGCCAGCTTTCTTCCCCTTTTCCCTGTTTTGCTTTGTTTTTCCCTCCAGGCTCAGCGTTTGTATGCTAACCTGCACCAACTACGAACACAGGGAAACTGTTCAGCGTATGTCCACATCCACTACTGAAGGTTGTGAGCACATTTGGAAACAGAGCCGGATTCTATCTTATAAATGTGCTTGATCGATCAGAGCGGAGGCGAGAGGAAGCCACTGTGTGACTGCCCAGTTCTGAGCCCCGAGCACCAAAACTGAAGGACAGACACCCTACAGAGGGCAGCAGCATCTGCAGCAGGCTGCGCCCCCCTCATCTCCCCTGCAAATGCTTCTGTGCCCGGCTGTCCAGGAGGACACAGTGATTCTGCTCCGGGCCCTCTAAGCGCTCCAGCTGAGAGCGATCCCTTCACCTGAGTCTCAGTTCTCTCCTCCCTAGACGGGACACTTGTGGGGTATAAAGCCTTCATAAACTGTAAAATTAACAGGAATAAAGCTGTCTAGGTGGACATCAGCACAGCTAGAACTTTGCGCCATCATGTAAGACTTCATCACGCCTTGCTGCACTCAGCCTTCGTGCTGAGCTATATGACTTTGATTTTTTTCTTTTTTTTAATTTTGAGGCAGTGTCTCACTAAGTTGCTAAATTGCTCAGTGTCACAGCTTGTAGATGTCTCTCCAAAGTCTCTTGCAGTCATAGGTGGGCCGTTTTGGAGGTGGCTGGATTTAGGGGTGTGAATGTGGATTAAGGGTGTGATACTGGGACTAAGTGTGTGTGGTACTGGATTAGTCCACTGATTGGTTTATCATAATAGTTCTGGGTGTGGGTAATGGGAAGCCCCACCCTGGTGTGGGTGGCACCACCCAAAAGGCTTGCAGCCTGGATGGGATCGAAGGGAGAGAGAGGCTGTTGCTGCTGCTCGCTGCTTTACTGTTTACTGCCTTCTCTGCTGTGGACTGTTTCTCCTCTGCAAAGCCCCTCTGCCCTGCCACCCTGCCTTGGAGTCACCTAGCTATGCACTGAAAATCCCATGAACTGTAAGCCAAAATAAACCTTTCCTCCTTTAACTTGTGGGTATTGGGTATTTTGTTTCAGCAATGAGAAAAGTAATTAAGACACCCAGGCTGGGCTCAAATTTGAAGTCCTCCTGCTTCAGCCTCCCAGAATCCTGAGATTACAGACATGTGTCACCATGCCTCAGTCTGTTTGATACATTTTAATTAAGATAATGTGGGAATAATATGGTAGCCAACTAAAGCATTACCAGTGACTTGCTTACATGGTGATTAGATATCACCATAGACTTCCAAGTGTCCAAGGAATTAAATATAATATGTTTGAGCTATTAGAAACAAGATCAGGCTGGGGATGCTGGAAATCTGGCCAATGCAGTCAGAACTGCAAAGAGCAATTAATCTGGTTGCCGTCTCGGAGCGTGTAGAAGAACAGGGAGCTGCCGCAGGGAGGATCTGTGTATGTTTGTGGTAGGAGTTGCTCAGATGTATTGTCTCCCTCCCACTCCGCCTGACCAGGACTAATGAGCGAGGTAATCTAGCTGAGGAGACCATCACGTCAAGGGCAGAGAGTGCCACCTGACCTGTTCATGCTCTTATAGTAAGCTGCAAAAGTGACACACAGAAGGAAGAACTCTTAAAGAGGGAGGAACCAAGGCTTGACAATCCTGAAATCTCTCAGCCTCTCCAGAGAGACAGAAAAAATAGCTAAGCTGAAGAAATGGCTTCTAAGCACTGTAGGCATTGCTGAGGTGCACTTCTACTGTTTGGAGTTTCAGTCACCTGTGGTCAGCCACAGTCTGAAAACACCAAACAGAACCACCCAGAGGTAAACCGCAAGTTTCAGTCATTCCATCCTGAGGGAGTACGAGTCAGGCCTTTGTCCCGTGTATCCACAACGTAGACGCCGCCCTCCCATCAGCCCTCTCAGTCATCAGATCAACTGCTGTGGCACTGCCGTGCCTGTACTCAAGTGATCTTCACGCCATCCCAACACCACACCACGAGGCCTTTGTCTCCTCCTTTCATGCCCTCACGCAGGTACTGCAGCCTCGCCGGTCTCCACCAGAAGAAAGGTGTGTACAGTAGAGTAAGAGAGAGACAGAGAGGGACAGAAAGGTCTGTCTGCATAGCTGTTATTACAGTATATTATCATAACTGTTCTTACCATTAGTTTTTATTTTAATCTCTACTCTGCCTAATTTGTAAATTAAACTTTATCATAGATATATACACACAGGAAAAAACACAAGATACATTGTGTTTGGTACTACCTGTAGTTTCCAGTCTTGCCCAGGGATCTTGGCACATATGACCCATTCATCAGAGGGGCGCGCTGTGCTGCCAGGAAAATGTGGTCTAGACATAAAGCCAAGAGCGATACTGCACGGCCCTCGGTCAAGACTTGGTAAAGAATAAAGGACAGGACGTCAGGAGAAGCCTTAGGAGAACCCAGTTAAATCATATTAAGCCACACATGGGTCTCTGACTCACAGTAACCGTGAGATAATAAATGCTGTTGTCTCAAGACACTAAGTTCTGGGGTAATCTGGTAAGCAACGCTAGATAACAAACAGAGTTTTAGGTTGAACTGTGCTCTTCCCCAGAACCTCAGAGCCTCAGAATCGAGTCCACTGCAGACACAGTGAAGATGAGGTAACAGAGCAGCTTGGCCCTACTCTGAGGTGAGCAGATGCCATAGAAAGGCTACACTGGGACACGGACACAGGTCTGTGGGGGAAACTTTGTGAGGACGGGGACCGTAGCTACCCAGCCTCCTGCACCCCAAGACAATGACTGGCTCTTGCTAAGGCCTCTCAGTTTGTGGTTCTTTGTCACGGCAGCCCAGTGATCAGACATTTGGCAAAAGGGAGGGAAAGCTTGAGAGCCAGGCAGGAAGGGAAAACCAAGCGAGAGCTCGCTCTGACCCCAGCGGCCCTCCGAAAGGCCGATGCTTCCACACTGAAGCCCAGCCAAGAGTCACGTGCTAAGGTTTGGATCGAAAACGCTCCCCAGAAGGCTCGTGTGCCCAGGGGCAGGGCGCGGTGATCAGCTCAGGGGGCACTAACCTCATCGGTGGATTAAGGCTTTGCCGGTCACAGCCGGCTGTGCTGCTGAAGGTGGGGCCTGCCTGGAGGGACCAGAACTGTGCCCCGGAAAGGAATATTCTCGTCCCCGGCCCCGTCTCTCTCTCTAGCTCTTTCCAACCCATCCTGCTTCCTGGCTGCCATGAGGCAGGCAGCTGTCTCCTACCACAGCCTTCCGCCATGATGTATCTGCCCTGGAGCCAGCCGATCATGGACTGACGCCTTTGAAACCATAAGCCAAAACAAATGTTTTCTCCTTGTTGATTTTTCTCAGCTGTTTTGTGCCACCCAAGACAAACTGACCAATACAATGTGTCTGTTCCTCACCAAACACCACCTCCATGGGCACGTTCTAATCACAGAGCAGTGTAATGATTCACCCAGATGGGCATATTGCTCCATAACCGTTTCACACACTTCACAAAGGTAAATGGGGCAGAGAAGCTGCAGGAAAACAAAACGAAGCAAAACTCCAAAACACTGGGGAAAAGAAAAGTCAGTTCAGGGAAATTTCCACATGGCTCTCAGCTCTAAAATAAATTTGAGCCTAGGTTTAAAAGAAAAAAGAAAATTTGACTCCATTTTGTGAACATTCATTTCCAGCACTAGCTGACCTATTTAAAGAAACCATGGAATGAGTCACGTTAACAAGAAGAAAATCATCTTTGTACCTCTTCTATAAATGTGGGCTCTGTGGAGAAGCACACCTGAACTCGTCTCCCAGTGTGATTCAGCAAGAGTCTGGGTGGTAGGATCCATCAATCCTCAACTCTTTAAGTTTTCACTTTCAGTTAACAGACAAAAGAAATCGATTACAGAAAATTCAGGGCTGAAAAATAGACACTTCAATTAAAATTCATGCTGACTGCTCTCATCCAGCACTAGGAAGTCCTAGTGGGGAAGAAAATCTTTTTTTGTTGACTTTCTTAATACTGGAGAAGAAAGATGAAGAAATGAATTACGTTCCAGTGGTCCTCAGAGGAAAGCACCAATTCCTGAGACAGCACAATTATCTGCTTCCAACCAGGAACCTCTACTCCCTGGTGGCCAGCACAGACAGGGAAGGGAGAAGGGCTCTGCAAGGCTCTGTGTGAGGCACGAATACCAGGACATTGCTCTGTTCCTCACTACTGCTACAGACAGGTAGGTGATGTGCAGCACATAAAGCTGCTCTGAAATATGGCTCAATACTGCTGCTTCCAGAGCCTGTGAATACTGACTATCAGATATCCCGCCACTAGTGTCTGTTCCCCTAGAGGATAATTTTTAAAAGCACTTAACACACAACACACAACAAACTAAAAGAGAAACAATATGGAAATGCAATCCTGATAGTGTGACATTTCTCAAGGTGCATCATTTGCAATATTTTGACTAACTCCTAGTTCTGAACAGCAGCGCAGCACGGCTTATGTTAATAAAGAGCAAACTCCAATTAGACATCTGTGCGTGCAGTCCAAATGGAACCCTCGGTCTGCACGTGTGTGTTGCAGGTTTCCTCATCTGTGTGCGTGCGATCCAGCCTGGGTGTCAGAAAAGCTTTCAGTGATCTGGTTGGCACAGAAAACCCGCACTGTTGCTTTGTTGATGCTGTTTCTTTCCCTTCTTGGTTTCACCCACAAGCCACTCACAGTCTGACTCCCTGACCTAAAATTCAGAGTCTAGAAAGCAGCAACTCCCTGCAAGGAAGCCTCCTGCTGATTACATGAAAACATTTAACTGGCTGTTTAGAAATAAAGGGAATCATAGCATAGTGGGAAGGACATGGGGCTTGGGGACAGACAGACTTGGACTGGGATTTAAGCCTTGTCACTGACTTGTCAAGTGAATTGGGAAGCAACTTGTTTTTCTCAGCCCTTTCCTCTAATCTGTGAGTGGAAATGTCACCATTTTCTCCTGACACATATTTAAAGCCAAGAACTGTTGTAATGTGCTAGGGATGCAGGATATAATAAATGGCAGACATCTATGTCTTATATTTCCATAGAGAGAGATTGTTAGTGAATGAAAATAAATAAATTATTGATCTATCAAAAGACGATAAAGGACTATAACATAAAATAACGCAGGGCAGGGGATGTGCAGGATATGGGAACAGGAGCTGCAAATCTGAACGGGCTGGTGAGGGAAGGCCTTGTGGGAAAACTGCCGTGCAGCATGTGGTCCTCAGGAGAAGGGCAGGCAGAGTCTCAGAAGTGCAAAGGCACTCAGGCAAGCCTCACTCATGAAGTCTTCAAGAGGTAGCAGAGAAGTAGTGTGGCTGGAGTCAAGGGAAAGAAGGCAAGAAGCTGGCAAGGGGGTAAAGAGATATGTGAAGGAGGGTGTTTAGGTGTGTGTAGGGCCCTGGGGCCACCATACAGTCGATGCTTTTATGCTGGACAAAATGGAAAGTAATTAATTCATTTGGAACCAAGGAGTGGTCAGATCATTCAGGATTTAGTGAATTAAAAGGAGGAGGAAGGAGAAATGATATAAAGCAAATAGCACATCTCTTCATACAGGTGGATGACTGAGAACACGCTGTGTTGAAATCCTCCTCACATTCCCCAGAGAATCTGAGCAAGGTTTCCTTGTCCTTATTCTTAAGACTGTATGATTTATGCATAAAATTTTGATTGGAAATACTTATATTGTCTGAATCAAGAAACTTAAAAGAAATGATGTTTACAACAAAGCATGCTATTTATTAGAGAATCTGATGACCTTGATAGTGACATCTGTGCTGGATCACAGACATCAGATAATGTGTCCACCCATCACCAATACAGAGATAAAGGTGCTCTTGACTGCTGTGTGCAGGTCATGTCACACATATTTAAAGAGTGCAAGAAAGAATTCTCGCAGAGACAGAGAGGAAGACAAAGACCGGGATGAGGCTGACAGGGCACATGTCTGTTTAGTGACAAATTTGTTTTGGAATTTCATGGTCTTGTGGTCATTACATTAATAGATGGCTGTTTTTCTTTTCCTGTTTTCTGCTAGGTGACAAAGGTCAAAAGAGAGAGAGATGTGCAAAAGAACCAAGCTTACACAGACCCACCCTTATAAGATTTGAGGCTGCTGGCTTACTCTGCAGGGGTAATTAAAAATTACTCCTGAGGATGACATGTTCAAACTACCAAGTCTGCATTTCAAGCCTTGTGTTGTCTATTGAGTGCTAAGTGGAATTAAGAGATCTAAAATGCCATCCTTTCTAAAACATACCTTCCCCCAAACCTGCGTCTTCTCACACAGTATGTGGCTTAAGGAATGGCTCCGACCTAGTTACCCAGCCAGAAAGCTGAGAATCATAGACTTATCATGCACCGCTGGTATCTTACTCACTTTTCAGGTCACTAAGACCCAATACCAAACAACCACAATTTAAAGGAAGAGAAGTTTGCCTTGGCTCATATTTCAGCCCATAGTAGGCTGGCTCCCAAAGAAAAAAAGCATGGCAGAGGAGCAGAGAGGAAAGCTGCTTACCTCATGGTGGCCAGGAAACAGGGAGCAAAGGAAGGAGCCAGGAAGGGAGATATAGCCACACCCACAGTGTCACACTCCCAGTGACCCACCTCTTCCAACCAGACCCCACCTCCTAAAAGCAAGTCAGCTATGATGCCCCTATAAGTCAATCACCTTCCAAACACATGAGGCTTTGAGGGTCATTTTATATATAAACCATAACATTCTTCATCTGACCCCCAAAAGACTCAGGTGCATCTCTTTATGCAAATGCACTTAGTTCATCTCTAAAAATTAGCACGATTTTAATAGTTCCAGCTGAGAAGTCCAATTCCAAAGTTCTTTGAGGCCTTTTAAGGCAAACTGTTACCTGTGAACCCCTGTAAAAATCAAAAAGGTAAACACTGCTGGCATACAATGGTACAGGGTAAACCTTCCCATTCTGAAAGGGAAGGGTAAGAGCACAGAAAGAAATTAGACCAAAGCAAGACCAAAACCTAGCAGGGATAACAGTAAATCCTACAGCTCCATTGAGCTCTCAGGCCAGGATTTGGTAAGACATGAATTCCATGTGGCTTGGGCAGCACCAGCCCCACAGCGTTTCCAGTTGGATTCCATATGGTTTCTCTCTTGAGTTTCTCTCCACTCACTGCCTGCAGGCTTCCTCAGCTTATGGCCCATGTTTCTGGCATCTCCAACTTGTGGGGGTCTAGAGTACACTTTTGATTCACTCGCATAGCTTCACTCATCACCTTTTCAGGGGCATGCCGACTGGGTTTTGAGGTTTTAATCTGAAATCTAGGTGGAAGGTTCTCTGACTCCACATCCTGCATTATGCATGCTTGTAAAACCAGTACCACATGGGCAATGCCAAGGTCTGTTGCCAGTTTAAGCAGTAGCCAGACTTCCTTGTATCATGGCTGCAGAGGGCTCTGAGTGCCTGGATGATTGGCCACTACGAACCAAGCCCAGGCAACAAATTTCCTAAGTAGTGACCATTCTCAAGCATGGTGGCCTGAGGCCGTCTTCTCAGAGTGAAGTATTTTACTTTTACAATTTTTATCCTGCCAAGGGTAGGGCCTTGTGGGTTCCTCACATGTCCTCAAGACATCTTTCCTATTGTCTTCTTATAGGGTAGTTGGCCTCCTTTTAATGTGAATCTTTTCAGCAAACAAGCACTCCTCTGTTCCAAATTTGCCAGCTCTTCCTTTCTGGGGAAATTGTAAACTTTTCAAATAGGCTTTTTACTCCTATTTCTCACAATGGATTTCACTAAAAGTGGCAAGTAGTAACCATACTACAACCCTAAGTTGAAAATTAGGCTGCCTTGAAATTTCTTCCACGATTAGTCTACAACTCTTAATCTCAGTTTCTCACAAAATCACAGGATGTGACCAAAATATAGACAGATTTTCTTTCAAAGAAAAATACACATGGTCTTTAGTCCAACTGCCAATGGATTTCTTGTTCCCAACTGAAGTCAGCTAAGGTTGGTCATTACAGTCTGTATTTCTATCACCATTCTGGTTTTCTGACTCTGACCAGAATGCTTATAGCATTCTGGGGCTTGTCCATGCAGCATCTCCAAACGTTTCCAAACTCTTCCGGAAAGCCAGCTCCAGAGGTTCTTAAACCATATGGTCAGGTAAGTCCCAGCAACAACCCTACTTCTCCAGCACCAAAATCTGTCTCAGTCACTTTTCTTGTCACTGAGACACAATACCTGACACCCACAACTCAAAGGCAGAGAGTTTTATTTTGGTTTTTGTTTCAATTCATGGTTGGCCAGCTCCCAAGAAGAAACAGTGTGGCAAAGGGGCACAAGGGAGGAAAACTGCTCACCTCATGAAGACCCAGAAGTGGAAAACAAAGGAAGGAGATACAGCCACCCAGATCACACTCATGGTGTCTTCTGGCCAGATCTCACTTCCTAACAGCAAGTCAGCTCTAATGCTCCCATAGTCTAATCAATTCTGTTGTGGCTTCTAACTAGATATCCTTCCAAAACTTCATGTGCTCCTACATGGGGCTTTTGGGAGGTGACTGGATCATGGGTGTGGGATACTGGATTAGCCCACTGATTGGTTGGTTGAGCATAGTTCTGGGCGTGGATGATGGACTAACTGAAGAGGGAAGACCACCCTGAGTGTGAGTGGCAGCAACCAAGAGGCTTGCAGCCTAGATGGAATAAAAAGGGAAAGAAGGAAGGAAGGCCTGCTCCCTCTGCTTGCCCTGCCATGAACTATTTCTCCTTTGCCAGGGCCTCTGCCATGCCGTTTGTTGGAGCCAGCTGACTGTGGACTGAAACCTCTGCAAACTGTGAGCTAAATAAACTTTTCCTCCTTTAACTCATGGGTGTCAGGTATTTTGTCTCAGCAATAAGAAAGTAACTAAGACACCTTCACATCATGTGAGGCTTTGTGGGCCATTTTAGATATAAATCACAACAACTTGTGATCATGTGATGCCATTCGGCTTTTCAAATGCCTTTCTGAGTTTCTGTATTTCCACTGCTAATATCAATTCAGAACAGATGTTATTTTGACTCCTCTCCCTGTTTCTTATCACATCGTCTAATCGATCCACTGATTCATTGGAGGGAAAAATCTGATTAGGTTTCTTTCCTGTCTAGAACTCTTCAATTTCCCTCCAGCTTTGAATTCATTAGACTCTGATTTGGTTACTGAATATCTCTCTGGCATGGTTTCTTCCCTTTACCATCTCATCCATCAAATAAAATGTGCCTTATACTCCAACCATTGGGAACTTACAGATGCACCAGACTCCCTAAGTGCCTCCTCTGTTAACTCCCCTCTCACCGTGGGGTGTCGGCTTACTGATACTGTGGCAGCCCCAAGAATGTGAGACTGATCCTCACAGACCCATCTCTGGGAGGCACAGTCCATTAAGGGTCCCGATTGCTGAGCTCTAACTGCTCCTCCTGGGGTGCTTCCTGACCACGGTTAGGTACAGCAGGGAGAGTAAGGCAGGCAGGCCCTTCTCTGCAAGATGGGGTGCTCCGCCACCCACAACTGCTGTCCAAGACTGCACAGGGGCCTGCGCCAGTCCCGCCGAGCCTCCCTCCCCTCAGGGTTACACTTGCAGTCTGACACCTCTGTTACTTTTTCCTGGATCCCTCCACAGCATTTTAAAAAGGTGCTTCCTTTAGTAAAACTCTTGCATGCTTAGTCCCCTCGCGGAATCTGCTTATCAGAGGATCTAGTAATGGACAGCACCATGACCAGCTGTGAGAGCCTACTTTTTAGCGGACACATCACTCCTCTACTAGGTGCCTTAGGACTCATAGGTTCCTACCAGTAAAACAGTAATCAGGTATAATGACAAGATATTGTATATTTAAACACAGAATAGTGCTGCCAACATGAAAGATGCAAATGTTCACGTACCTCTTGTGTCCTATGTGAAATGCCAGCCTACCCCTCTATTAGTTCACTATGGTGATGGTATTTTACACGACATCTCTGCATCTAGAGAAGAGAGCAGTGTTGGGCCCACAACACTGGTTCATCAGGAGCTCAGAAAATGCTTAGCACATAGTAATTGCTCAATACACACCAATACACACACACACACACACACACACACATATAGTGTGAATATTTCCTGAATGAATAGACATTTACTGATTGGATAAATGAACACATGAGCGAATGGTACACAAGTGTGAGGGCAGAGATGGAAATTGGAAGACGTACAGAAACACAAGGGAGAAAGAAAAAATGTTTTATTTCCTTAAAGGAATATTTGAAAATGTATAAATTCTAATTGGTAAGGAAAGATTGTCAGAAAGATACCAAAGTGGCCTATTGAGATTTCCATGAAGAGTATAATTATAAATCAAGTACTTGAAAGTTCATATTTTGTTTGTTACAGCAAACATGCTGTAATGGTTACATGGTTATTGGTAGAAGATGCATGGCTGCCCCGGGAAGGTGGGTGGTTTATGGTAAGGAGCATGCAGCCACATCTCTAGTTGAGACAGATCTGAATCCGCAGAACAGACCCACAGGAAATCATCACTCCCACCTAGACGCGGTGATCAGAAACCTGTGTTGTCGAGAGCAAAGTGCTTTTCGTGGAATGACATAGGCCAATCGCTTACCTTCATCTGTCTTTTATTTAGGTGGATGCTACAATTTTAGAAATGTTACTGAATCCATGATGCACTGGTATTTGCAAGTCTTCATTTTCAGAGATGAAAGCTATGGTAGACATAGTGAAGCTCCAAAAGAGGCTTTCAAATCCCAGCGTTTCTTTTTTCTAGCTGTTTGACTTTGAACAATGAACACAACCTCCCAGGGCACTAATTTTCTACAAAAAAGAATGATCGGAAAACGCCTCCTACAGCGTTTGTGAGGATTGAACGAGACCGTAGACGTAGACGCCAGAGAACCGCGTCTGACGCCTAAGTGCTGCCCCATCAGCGCCGGCTGATCGGCAGGTGGGGACGTGATGGCAGCTAATGTGCTTTACGCGCCTGCAACGAGCTGCCAACTTGCTGTTTCTCCAGAATTAAAACGTACTTGGAGAGTTTCTCATCATCACCCGCCCTAGTACTGGGGAGCCCCTCCCTGGACGTAGTCCCCTCTCCACTCACGAGAACAGCTCTTCCTTCACAAGGTCGGAACCGCCCACTGGTACTTCCCGCTCTCGTAGCCATCCTCACCAACCCAGCCGCCACTGCGCAGAGAGATTTCAGTGTGGCAGGCTGCAGCCTGCCCTGCAGGAGCTCACGGACGGTCAGGCTGCGTTCAGTGCTCCGCTCTCTATCCCTTCCCCACTCCGTCCCTTCCTCCATCCAGCTGTCCAGACTCCACTCCTCCTACTGAACCTATTATCCGGAAATAATCTAAGCCATTGTGTTAAAGATCCTTCAATAAATTTACCTGACATTTACCGTACTCCTGCTTAGGCCAGGCATTGTGTTCAGGTTTGCCAGAGACATCACACTTTAAAGGAGTTAGAATATTAAAGCATATAGATAAGCATAAATAAAACTCTGCTGGAAGAATTCGAGCAGGGACACTGATGGGTCCCAGAGAAGAAAGATGAGTCCCCGATGCTCGTCACAAGCAGGCAGACACGCGGCCTGCTGGTGTCCAGGACGCTGCAGCTCACCCATCCTGGCCTTTAGCAAGAAAGAAAGGTCGCGACTTTTAGAATATGCCCGTTGGTTCTTCCACCTCCCTGCCAGAGGAGGAACCTCATCGCCGCCCAGCTGCCCGCACCGTGGCAGGACATAAGGAAGTAGAATCCGTGGTGTGAGACTCAGAGGTGTGCTTCCTTGGGGACCACTCGTGCTGTGCCAGTAGGGAAGGGCTGTGCGGCCAGGCAGAAGCCTCCTGCTGACAGCCGAATGAACAGACCATCCAGGGAGCAGGTCCTCCAGCCCACCAAGACTTCAACTGACTGCAGTCCAGGCCGTGTCCTGACATAATCTTGATTCACAGACACTGTGAGGTAATAAATGTCTGCTGCTTTAAAGTATTTAGTTTTGGAGTAATTTGTCGTTCCATACTAGATAGCTAATGAAGAGGAAATTTGAACATACTGCTGTTTTGGAGTTTGTTACAAGTAAAAGGTGGCATATTGTCTTTTAAGGTAGCTACTGAGTTTCTTGTGCCATCAGCTTTGGCCCTGGAAATGCTCAAAAGTTCGAAGCTGTGGTGGGCTCTTGTCCAAGGACGGGATGTCTGTGCAGGCCGCATACAGCTTTAAGGATCAAAATACTGGCGTTCTGCAAAACATTCACACGGCATTCTATGCCCAATGCTTTTTACCCTTATAATAATTCCAGTGGTGATGTAAGGAAATTATTATTCTCCAAGTCTTACATGGTATTAATTGTTTTTATAGATAATAGGGGAGATAGATGGTATAAGAACTCATGGCCCCTGAATTTCAATCTAACATGATTCCTTCTACATTATACTTTCTACATGAATCTCTTCCAAATTCAAAGACTGTCAGCTGATAGAGAAAGGGAAGAAATAAACACTGACTATTCTTTCTGTGCTAAGAATTACACTGTGTACTGTACAAACCATACTTCATTTAATCACCACGTCCAAAGACAGAAATCTTTTTAACATTGGTTTTCAGATGAGGACTCTTGAGGGTGAAAAAAATTAGCAAGAGCATTTCCAGTGGCCACTTGTAACACTTAAGAATATAAGCATTATGGATTATCGGCATACACCCGTGTGTGTGTGTGTGTGTGTGTGTATGTGTATGTGACTATCATGTAATGCTAGTATTCTTTCTGCTCTTTTCAGTTGCAGTGGTTATAACTTGGCATGATGTTACCTGGGATTTTCTGTAAGTATATTTTTTCACTTAAAGGCTTTAATCTTTGGGCAAGAAGCAGGCTTCAACTACAACTTGTCAAGCTACCAACTTCTACTTCTACGTTTGCTACCAACAGACACACCACTGTTTCTCTTTTGTTAAACAAAAATTAACTAAACAAAGTAATCTAGTTATTGCAAAAAATGGTATAAATTTCTGCCCTGACAGAGTTTACTTAAGGCGTTAAGCAATCAGAAACATGGTGAAATCAAGCAAAACTCTTTGGCTGACATGCCATTTTGTCCCATTCCTTTTCATTCACTCCAGTTGGGCCATCAATAGCATTTGCCAATCTTATCCTTCATCAACTGCATCCCAGATACTTCTGAACCACAACATTGGACATCTTCCCGTCTTCAGGATTAGCAATGATAACAATACCGATAAAAACAGCAACTCGTTAGGGCTTTCTCAGGAGAAACACTGCCCTCAGATTGATTGAAATGATCTTACATAATCCTCATCACCCCATGAAGTAGGTACCTGTGTCCCCATTTCACAGATGAAGAGAGTGCCAAGTGCAGAGGTGAAGCTGTTTTTCCCAGTGTCACACAGAGGCGCAGGGCCAAACAGCAGGATAATGTCAGAGCTGGCGTTGCTCAGCACAAACCACGCTGTCCTTTCTTCACTCCGGCTTTCCTGCTCACTCATGACCCTGATCCTAGGCAGCGCGCCTTCCTCCAGCCTGCTTCTGCTCAGTGGCAAACACACTCTGGTCTCTTTCCTTCTTCCCCACCTCAGCGCGCGGCCCTCTCCCACTCACAGGCAGGCTGCAGCCCATCCTGTTCAGCCCTCAACAAGCCACAGTCGGCCTTTGTCAGGGTCAGAAAGCAGCCACTTCCGGGCCATGCAGACAACATTCGGTCTCATTTTACCAGACTTTTTCCTGCCTTCGACACTGCCTCAGAACCCCTCCGTACAGATCTGCCCCGAATGCTGAGACGCCAGCCCCCTCAGTACGGTTGCTCTTTGACTGCCTTCATCCCACATTTGGATTCTGGGTTCTCCAGGGTTTCATCCTTGCTCTCCTCTCATCTCACTCTGAATCCTCTTTTGAGTCACCAGCGCTTATACTGGTTTAACTTTCACAGCACGAGGAATCTCAAATCTGTATTTTCACCTTCATCTATTTCATGCCCTGATTCTTATATTAATGCTTTTCATTGAAAAATCTTAATAATCCATAGACTTCTCAAATCCAACATGGTTAAAAACTGAAATCATGAATTTCCTTTCTTTCAAACTAGCCTTTCTCCTTCATTCACAGGATGCCACTGCAATCTGCCCAGCTCCTGAATGTGGCTCTGGAGTCCCTCCTCTCACCTCTGCTCACTCCTTTCTCACAGCGCCAAGGTCCCTACACCACCCAGTCCTGCAAGCCCTGCCCCTCGCTCAGAAGCTCATTAGTTCCTGCCTGGACTACTTTAGTACTCTATTGTCACTTTTATTTCTTGGTGTTTCCCTCTTAAAATCAACTTGCAACATACTGCACTAAAATGACTTCAGTGTGATCCCATGCCTGTAAAATTAGCACTTTTCCCTCTGTCTCTCCCTCCCTCCCTTCTGTCTGTCTTTCCTTCCCTCCTCCCTTTTTTTTAGTACTGGAGATTGAACCCAGGATCTTCATACTGAACCACATCTCCAGCCCTTTCAATTTTTTTTTCTTTTTAAATTTTGAGACAGAGACTTGCTAAGTGACTAAGTCACCCAGGCTGGGCTTGAACTTGTGATCCTGCTGCCCTGGCCTCCTAGCGTAAGTGGTACAGGTGTGTGCCACCACACCTGGCTTATACTTCTCTTTTTAAAATGACATTTAGCACTCTTTACTCTAGGTCTTACCTCCTGCTTACATCTCAGGCCTCTATCTTCCCTTTTTCCACACCCCCGACTCTTCTCTAGCACCGTTTTCAAACCTGTAGTTCCCTGAAGGCATCAAGCAGTGACACTTCTTAAAAAATAAATCAGATTTAAGTGATGGTTTTGGCCAGCCTCTCTACTTTGCCCCACATCTACCTAGTTTTAAATGCTCATTCTGTGTGTGTGTATGTGTGTGTGTGTGTGTGTGTGTGTGTATGTGTGTGTACCTTCAAACGTATATCTTCAACTCTAACCTATGCCTTGGACGTCCAACATTTTCAGCCCACATATCCAACTCTGACTGCTGCATAGGGAATGCAACATTGCAAGGAAAATGTGTCCAGAGGAGCCAATCAGGAAGCTGTTGTGAGGAGTCTGGGCAAGGGATAGACTGGAGGTTTGGGCACAGTGCTGACCAGAGAAATGGAAGAGAGGGGACAGATGTGGGGGCTGTAAAGGTGGAGTTACAAGACGTGCTGATAGGCAGATATGAAAATGCAAGCAACAAACCAAAGTTAACATCTAGGTATCTGCCTTGAGCAGCTGGATAAATGCTATTTAGTGGCATAGGGAGATTGGAGGAGAAGGACGCAGAAAGTCATGCAGGAGACAGAAAAGGAGGATTCTTCTTTCCCATGTTAATTCTGGGATGCCTGCTGGATATGTAGGCTGAAAATCTGGACATCCAAGGCATAGGGCAGAGTTGAAGATGTATATCTGAAGGTACACACACACACACACACAGTCGGATTAGGTACCTTTCCAAAAGTGTGTTGACAGAAAGTAATAGACAACCCAGAAGTGGCCCTCTCACCCCCTTGCGACCACATGTACATGACAATCTTCTCTTGGAAGAGGTTGCAGAGGGGTTATGGGACCAGGCAAAGACTTGGTGACAGGTATCAGATTTGTACCTTTGTGTTCGAGGTCTGCCTCACTCTCCAGCTAGCGCCTGTCCTCATGCCAGCTGCAGTAACTAGCTTCCTAGTACTCCTCACGACTGTGTCCCCTGAGCAGTGTCAGGGCTACCAATTCACAAAATGGCTAGACTATTTTTTTTGGAATGATTTACCATAATCCTGTCATTTTAAATATACATGTTGAAAACAAAATAGACATTTCACCAAAGGAAATTGGACATTTTATTGCAACTGCTTATCATGAACAAATTATAATCTACCTCTGATCACAGACAATCTGTTTTCCATGAAAGCTGTACAGTAATTCTCCACATAATAGCAACAGCAGAAGTATCTTCCTTTTATGCTCTTTTTTAGAAAACGGATCATTGTATCTTTCCTTTCAAAGCAATCTCAGTGTGCAGATAAAATCACAGGCTCTCCAGGTGATGGTTTAATTCCTCAGCATCCTGGGTACACTTCATTCTAAGTGGATGTTAATTAATCCAGATATGTGACTCTGGACTATTTTTATCATGGGCACAGTTCAGTTTAAAGAAAAGTTGGTCTTTCATTTATAAATTTTGTACGTAACTAAAGCAAAGAGATTCAGAGCACCATCCGTTAGTAAAACAAGTTCATTTTTTCAAGAGTATGGGAAACATCTGAAGTCACTGTAACTTCGATTTGCTTAATTATGTTTTTATTTTTTTAAGAGACAGGGTATCTCCAAGTTGGCGGGCCGGGCTCAAACTTGTGATCCTCCCGCTTCAGTGTCTGGAGTACCTCTGTGCCCGGCCGGGTAGCACTTTTGACAGCACATAACCACTTCCAATGAAAATAGCTTTGCTTTTATAAAAATTAAATACTTGCTTTTTAATAAAAGTTTCTGCTGTCCAATTTGGATTCTGAAGCACGGCTCCTTCACGTTCTTCACGCCACCTAGCTCCCTGTCACCCTCTGCTTGTCACCGCACCATCGTGCGGGCTGCTGGTCACCCCTCTCCACAGGAAGAAAAGGATCAGGAGCCCGCCCCCCCCCCCGACTGTAATCTCCGCGGTCTCAAGCAAGGTGCCCCTGCAGGCCAGAAACGAACAGCCACCTCTAAAGGAAAACCATCTGGATTGTTTTGAATATTCTTCCTGCTCGACTCTTCCTGGCTTTCATTAGTCTGCTTCTTGCTCTTCTTCCCGAAAAGCTTTTTTCTCGGCTTCTGAAGCACTAGCCGGACCTTTCATCCCACTTAGAAGAGAAATAAAAAGTACGCCACCAGCAGAAGCACCGCCTGCTCCTCCCCCGCCACCCTGCGTGTGCGCGTGACTGCGCAGGCTCCTCACTCTTGCTCTCACCCTACCAGCTTCCGCGGCGATCACACCTGCTCCCACACGCCCATCTCACACAGCTCGCAGCTGATGACTCCTGAGTCCAGATCCATGTCCTCTGGCTTCTCCTTCAGGACGCCTCCCAACTCACTCCCCACCCGCAGAATGCGTCCTTGCCCCCAGGCTTCTTCCATCCTGGCGAGTCCCTGCTTTCTCGCCCTCTCCTCCTATACACTCACCCTCACGTGTGAGCATATGAATGTCCTTCACCTGTTTCAGTTCGCTATTTCCTCCCTCGGACTATGGGCTTCTTGAAGACAGAACTCACACTCTCAGCCGGGCTGTATTCTCCCAGTATCCAACACTCACGTAGACACTGAGTCGATTCCCCTGACTGAACTGGATTGTTCTCTCGTAGTTGGGTCTCCGGGGAAGGAGAAACATGCCAGAAAACCAAAACTACCCCTGCTAGCTCAATCCAAAAAAATCAGAGGCAATTCATCTTCCTGAGCGCTTCTAGTAGGAGAAACAGTTTTAAAGTGGAAAATATATAAGAAAAAGACGTGCTTCAAATTACTTTAGAATTTGGATCAGAAGCATGTCTTATAAAATTCTTCCTCACACATGATCTGCATGACCAGCTAATGTGTTTCTCTCCACTTCTGACTGATTTTAGACCAAACATTTGAGGACAGAGAATAAGGCATGCGACTTCCTAGACTACACTGGCTCTGGCCTCAAAAGCAGCTGTCTCTGAATGAGTATGTGGTGCAAGCCTGTAAGCCCAGCACTCTGGGAGGCCAAAAGCAGGAGGATCTCAAGTTCAAGTCCAGCCTGGGCAACTTAATGAGTCTCTGTCTCAAATTTAAAAAAAGAAAAGAAAAGGAGTGTAGAAACTAGGGAATCTGGGGGAGTCGAGGAAGCAGCAGAAGGCTTCCTCGGCCCATTCCAGGGCCCATGGTCGGTCTCCCCCAGAGGCGGCCACTGACCTTCCACCCAGGGAGAGGGAAGAGAGTCCCCTCTCTACTTCCTCATCCTGGGCTCCCCCCAACTTCCGGAGGCCACGTGTCTTCTGTCCACCAACATTTCTCTCACTAGAAATGATAATGAAAGTACTTATTCCCGAGTCTCTTCCAAAAGCATCAGCAGGTAGCCATGAGGTCAGCACACCCACCACAGGTCCAGAACAACTGAAATTTTTGCTTTATGAACACTAAGTTAAGCAACCATAGTGATGAAACTATCATGGCCAAGGAGTCTAGAAAAGATATTTGCATAGAAGGTAACATTTAACATATGGAGTTTGGCATTTCTCACTTGTTGTAAGTCCAGAATATATAAAACGGCTATTATTTCCTCCAGCTTGCCTGGCCCTGAGCTCAGACAAGATAAGTTGCTCCTTACCCATCTCAGCCTCCTCCTTCTGCCTTCTCCACTCTGGGAGACTCAGTGACATGCTTTATACTTCTATCTCAGGCCCTTCCCATGTGCACTTCTCACAGGTAAGATTCTGCTATTTGTCATCTACACATCTCATCTTGTAATTATCCCTGCCTGGAACTTCTATAGGGAAGGAGACAAAAGCAAACATTTTCTCCATGGAAAAAAGTTGACAATTACCTAGGAGGTGAGTACTGGGAAAGGTCTGGCTCTGAAAGAAGAAAGCAGTTCCTCAAATCATCTTAAGGCAGGCTTAGTGCGATAACCTGTTACATCCTCTCTGGGAAGGGAGAAATTTTCACAATTAGCAGAGAACATTTTGGAATGGTATTCAGGACACTCACTGACTTCGGTCATTCGTAGCGTGCACTGGCCTCCATACCAACTAAGCGGTCGATCAAAGAAAGATTTCTGGTTGTTGGACATCCATTGTGGGCACGGGGTGAGATATTTCAATCCAAAGATCGAGGACTAATCCTACTTCATTGTTAAAAGATAAACCGCCAGCACAGATAGTAAAAAAAATCCACTTTAGAACAACAAGGCAGTTCTTGTTAAGAAAATCTGATGTTCAGTCTTACACTTTTATCTGTGCACCGCCTTACAGAAGCTAATCATTCGCTATCAATTCCTTAAATAACACCAGAGAAAGTTTTATTAGCATAAAGAAAGGAAAAATAATTGAAGTGATTTTCAACGGAAGCCACACAGGTAAATGTCACCATTCTTTGATCAAAAATGTCCCTTATTCTTAATGTGAGCTTCACTGCTGGTTTCTTCCCTCACTTAACAGCAACAAAGTATCCTGTTAGGTGTTACAAGAGTTAAACCCTCATACACAGGTAAAGAGAGCTTTCCAAAGAAGACCTGGGAAATGCAGAATTGGGAGTGAAGGGAGTCACTTCCGGTGGGTAAGCGCTCTGAAGTCGCAGCTCCTCTGGCCGTCCGTGCAGTGAAACGGCTGCCTTGACGCCGGCACTCGGTTCACGTGTGACGTCCCTTCTCCGCTCTTTCCTGGTCTTCCGTACCGATCCCCAGCCCAAATCCCAGGTCCTTTGGCACTGAGATTGGGCCCACACGCTCAGGGATGGCATCGTGTTTGGATGCGCAGGAATTCCAGGCTGACATGCGGTCATTCAGCTCTACATCCCCAAGGACTGTCCAGAGAGCTCTGGGACCAAAGTTACTCCGAGTGGTCACCAGCATCTTCCACCACAGTCCCAGCAGACCCAAGAATTGGGGGTTCTTCTCTGCTATCACAGAGCTTCGGTGCTTAGACATAAAATTTATACCAGCACTTTAAAGCCAGAAATACAACTTATCGATTTCTCATTTTCTACTAAATGACTTAGAACCTAGTACACACTGGGTCACTTAATAAATATTTACTCAATTATTGATCCAATAGATGAAGGTTCTGGCGCTCCTTTTCTATGACATGCTGTCTCACTGAATATTTTAAAAATGAAGCTTCCCTCAAACACTCATGTATTGAAGGTTGACACACAATACGGTCATGTTCAGCAGTAATGCTTAGCGGGGTGGGTAGACCCTGAAGGCATGAGTTTCCTCAGCAGGTTGACTCACTGGTAACTTCACAGCTGGAGGGGCTCACGGGGAGGTGGAGTCAGCAGGCTTTGAAGGGTGTACCTTGTCCCTGGAGCCTTCCTTACTCTCTGGCTCTTTCCTGCTGTCTCTGCTTCCTGGTTGCCATGAGGTGAATAGCTTTTATTCACCACGCTCTTCTGCTGTGATGTTTCTGCCTTAAAGCCAGCAGATCGTGATCTGAAACTGTGAGACAACATAAACCTTTCCTCCCTTAAGCTGTGTGTGCCACATATTTTACGTATTTTGTACTAGTGAGAAGATGACTAATACAGTGGCCAGCACATTTCCTGGCTGTGATAACTTTTTCAGATTATACTTAGTCCTGAGCACTGTTTTCCATGGGAATCACATTTTGACCTTCTGGACTCTTAAATGATACAGAATTCCAACAGCTGGTGAAATCCGGTTCCAAGACAAAGAAATAGACGAAGAAATAGAAACCTGCATGTTTGTCTTGTAGACCTTCTGTTATGGAGGGTAATGAAAACGTCACAACTCTCCCCACTCAGTTGCTGTGAATAGGAATTACACTGACCGCAAGCTGCATTTGAAATGAGAAACTTAGCACACCCAGGCAGACCCACCCACAGAGATTTCGAGTCTGTTCCCATACAGACACGCGAGGAAAGCTAGATTCTGATTTACTAAGCTCTCTGCCATGAAAATCTAAGCCAACAAGTAAGTGTGTCTTATTTAGCACTGGAGAGATACCAGAAAACTTGATCTATTATCTGAACTTTATCCATTTCCAAGGAAATAAAATCAGAGGTCTGAAACTTACCCATTTAAGGCATTTATAAGATCTTTTTGTCAGAGCAGAAATAAGTTCGGTGGTGATGTTTTTAGAAATCAAAAAGTCGAGTGCACATGTTATCCTGGCGGGTGTCTGTAGCAGGAAGGGCACTTACATAAGGAAGAGAAAAGACAGAGCTGCTTTGTACAGAAAGCACAATAGTGCCAGAGGCTGTGCGCACAACTTTGAACTAATTGTGTCCTAGGGCTTGAAATACCACCAACATTTCAGAAAGTTAACTTTATACAAGTCAATTTGTATTTGACTATCCAACATGAAATAGACCGAGATTTTTCTGCAACTTGAAAAGCTATAGAGAAAAACACATGCTTCCTATTTGCTGTTAAGGACTACTGAGGATTATATATATATATATATATGCAAAGATATTAAAGATATTAAAAAAAAAAAACAAAGCCTTCCAATTCTGGAAAATATAGTATTTGTCAAGTGCTATGGCTTAGCTCAATATAATTGGTTGATATTGAGATTAGCCAGAATCTAGTATGAGCAATAACATAAACATTCCTAAGCAGAAGGAAGATGTATTTTTAATGGTGAAATACAAATGAAGAAAATGAGATGCATTTAGTCAGAATGGTAAAGAAACTCCACCTAGGGAATCCTACCGAATAACTGGGGGTTGTTTTTAGGAAATTCAATCAGGACTACAGTTCAGCTTATTTTCTTGCAAAGTTTGTAATCCACGGTCTCTGGAGAATAATGCGCTAATTGCAGTTGACTGACAACCTAAAACTGATCCCCAAGGAGCTGGCGAAGGAATCGGTAGAAAGATCAGCTAGTGAGGCTGTTCACAGCACAGTCTCTCTGAGTGCAGGACTGCATACCAAACTGAAACTGTTTATCAGACGAGGCAAAAGGTCACAGAAAGAAACTCAAAATGAGGAGGATCTCTGGAGTGCTGTCACAGAGCACCTGTTACGCCCCCCTGCCTGAGGAAGTTCTACAGCAGGAGAAGCTGGATCGCTCAGTGAGAACCCAGCAGCCCTGCCCTGGGCAAGAAAGAGGAGTATAGAGAACACTCAGAGGAATGCAGAGTTCGGGACAGCCTCACAATCTAGGGAGAGAAGTACTGAGGGTTATCTCAACACTCACCCATTCCTCAAGGTCCATTTCAAAAGTTAATTAATCAATATACAATAAAAATTAATACTTCTTAAAAAAAACTTATGCAGAGTACTACCAAAGAAGTTGAGTATTTTTTTGTAATTTTGCTTTCTTCAAACTCACCATTGTCAGTTTAATTTTTATAATCAGCTATATTTCACAGATATGGAGACTAAGCCTCAAGTCACCTAAAGTGGGGACACTTGCACAGTAGCAGGGGCGTGAACCCAGCCTGCCTCATTCCCAAGATGGCACACAACACTCTGTGACTTTTCCTGTGGCTCTAACCCCAGGCAATTGCTTCTTCCTCCAAATTCCAGCAGTATTTCGTGCCTCTTGCGTGCCTTGTGTATCTTTCCTTGATTTTAACTGTAATTACCCAACTACTTGCTGTACTTTCTTAACTAGATTATAAACTTGTTAAAAGGCACAGTCTTCTCCGTGTAGCCTTCTGTTGCCCACAGGACCTGCTTACATGTCCCATATGTAATTGGTACCCAATAGATTTTGGTTGTGGGACATAATTAAATGGGATAAAGAGCTGACTGTTCTAATCACTCACAACCTCAACCATCCACACAATGAAACTCCCAGCCAGAACAGACCCACTCAGTCCTCTTCTGCAGTCCAAAGAGAGGTGAGAGAGAAGTGGATTCAGCAACACAGCCCAGCATCCCTCCCAGTGTCCCCAGTGAATACAATGCTCTTCATTGATTTAATTACATTTCCTGACATTCCATGTTAACTTTTTTTTTTTTTTTTGAGAGGGAGTCTCGCTGTGTAGCCCAGCCCAACCTCCAACTTGAGGCGATTCTCCTGCCTCGGCCTCCTGAGTGCTGGGATTACAGGCATGCACCACCATGCCTGTCTTCCATGATAACTTTTAAGAAATTAGACAAACGCTGTTCAAGCTTACTAGTCTACAGTAGTTTTTATAAAAGTCAATGACAGCTAAAGATAGTTTACAAATGGACACATTCTACCTTCTACAGATTATTTTCACTGCCCAAATTCACGAAGTACAGCCTCATAATTTGATACAATATCTAGCGTACAAGGTTTGAAGCAGGGCAATTAACGTTTCCATCTCAAACGTTTAACTTTTATGAACGCGTGATGAAGCGCACACTGGACAGAATGTATCAGTAGGGATTATGAAAACTTGAGAAGACCCGCAGTGCAGAAAAGTCCAGCCAGGCAAGGGGCCGGGGCCTTCTGTGTGTCTTCTGACGTCCTCTTAGCTACTCATGTTTCCTTGAGAAGCCAGCACGGGGTGTGCTCTGCATGTGGAACATGGAAGAAAGTTAAGATGGGCTCCTTTCTTTACTTCCTGCCTGCACAACCAGCTTCATCTCCTTCGCCCTAAATCCCACCCCGCTGAAGACCTGCCTGGTCTTGTATTTCAAAGATGAGTTCAATAGGCCTTCAGGAGCTACTCTTCATCCTGGAACTAACTGGAGGGCTGGTCAGCTTCTGAGACACCAAGCACTAGAGAAGAAAGATTTAGCAACAATTCTGCCAGCTACAAATATTAAAAAGCTAAAGAAACTAAACCTTCATGTCATAAAATTAGAGAATGCTAGAAATGACAAGAATTTTGACTACCCCACATTCTAACCCATTATATTTCAAAGGAGGATATTTAAACTCAGTAAGGGGTCATTTTTGTTCAAACCCCGTTTTTGTTCAAACCCACACACAGGAAAGAAAGAACCACTGATACATGAAACAATGTGAACAAATCTCAGAAACACTACAGTGATTGAAAGAAGTCAGGCAGAAAAAGAAAAAAAGAACAGATACAATATTATTTCATTAAATTCTAGAACAGACAATAAGGTATGGTTACAGGAATTGGAAAATGGTTGGCTAGCGTGAGGATGAAGCATTGACCAAAAAGAGATTAGAAGAACCTTCGGGGGTTATGAGAATGTTTTGTATGTCGGCTGGGTTGGTGGTTATGAGATAAATAGGCATGTCAAAATCTATCATATGGCATACCCTCAGTCTGTGCATTTTATTGCATATAAGTTGCACTTCAATAGATTTAAGAATAACTTTGAAAGCTGTTCACAGTTAGTCAGTGGGCAGTAGTTAGGGCAGACACTGGCCCTCCGGCCATCTGTCTGTCCACCACTCTCCTGGTTCTTGCCTTTCCCGATGCAAACCCACTTCTCTGAACCAAGTCAGATGCTGGCTCTGCACACTCTGGTGCCTGGTACTGCACGACTACATGAAACAGCATCACAAAAACATGAGAGGTTTCCAGCGAGGTCCAGGATTAAATGCAAGACACCATTCAATCACTCAGACCTGCTCTGGAGGCAGCCGTGACGCATGCGTATTTCAGGCAAGACAAAATAATGATCACAAGTCTTGCAAGAAGGAAAGGGGGAGGAAATGAGCAAGCTAAAGAATATTAGGTGTCATCTTTAATCCTAGAACTATAATGAAAAATTGAAAGTACTCCCCATTTAGTTCTCTTCAAGTCTGCAAAAGACCTAATCTAGGCACATACTATGATTATAATGTGTCCCCAGATACGGCGTGTACAGCAAAAGCATGCAAGTGAGACTTAGGAAAAATAGAGCTGCTAAAATCGCCTGCGTACTCATGCTGTATATAGGTAGACAGTTTTTTCGGGCATCTTTGAAATTGCTTTCTCTGTAGGTTGCTGTTGCTTCCAACGGAGCAGTTGGACTATTTTATCTAGACCACCCTCCCTGAAGGGAAAGCTCATGACAACTTGAATACCCTGTCAATCAAAGGTGGGACGAGGTAGAAAAGACCCCTGGGCCCGCGGCGGGTTGCGCCTGCCGCTATAGCCAGCACTTTGTCTTAACACCATCTCAGAGGGCCCCATCTCAGAGGGCCCGGGCTAGAAAGATGTGGCCACACCCCGGCCCTCGTTCTGGGAGGAGTTACTTAGTACAGCTAGAATCCTAAAAGGGGACAGAGAACAAGCCTCAGGCTCAGGTTGTACACTGTGTGTGTGGAGATTTTCCCAGCAGATTACAGCTTCCACTCTGGGAAAAGTCAGCTCCATTTTTGATACTTTCTTAGACCCTATCTATTAATCTCAAAGTGTTACTAATGACATAGATGTATATAAGAGATGGATCTAAAAATACAGTGAATGTTTAAATTTAAAAACATTATGACAAGGGGCTGAGGATTTAGCTCAGTGGTAGAGTACTTGCCTAGCACTGCAAGGCCCTGAGTTCAATTCTCAGCATGTCCCCTCCAAAAAAAAAACAAAACAAAAACAAAACCATTATGACAGTAAAAGATGCACTGTCATTAATCCCCTTCAAAATATCCCCCCTCTCTCTGAACACATATTCCGCTGTCCTTGCCGCTTTCAGGAGCAGTTCTAGAAGTTCTTCTTGGGTGTCTTGAGTTGCCCTTCCCTGGGGCTCTGGGTGGCAACACCTGGAAAACGTGAAAGGGGACTCGGAGAACCTCTTCGGAAAGTGGCAAAAAGGATGGGTAAGAGGGTTCAAAGTGATGGGAAATATTTTGAAGGGATTAATAAGGTGTATTCTACTATAATACGTTTTAAAAATTTAAACATTCATCATGTATTTCTGTCTCATCTCATATCACACACTATCCTTTTCATAAAAGAAAAACTTTTATTAAAAAAGCTTAATACCAAAGTCTTCAGCCCTTTGGTCATCATAATTATTGGTTAATACCAGTAAACTACACTGACAATTCCATAAGTAATATCTGTATTTTTAGCCTCTGAAGATGTATTTGCATAATTTTGTTTGTTTGCTTGTTTCCAAGGAGAGCCTCTTCTTGGGCTTAAGCTGCTTTGATGTTTTATTAAACATAGAAAATCCTTGATGGATGGCGTACTTGCAAAGCTGTTTTATTTATTACTGTGCACCCTTCGGACAACTCGCTGTCATGCTGAGCGGAGGGACTGAATTAAAAAGGCTCCAAGTCAAACCTCTCTCACGCCTGCAGCTCAGCCTGAACATCTATGCAGGCAGCTCAGAAACGATGACTATATGGCCAAAGCGAAGACTGTGATGCCTTGTCATGGAATTCACACGGAATTCACATAGTTGGGGAAAACTGTAGAAAAACCAACAGCTATCACCATCTTAGTGTCCCTCTCAGAGGAAGAAGCAAACTTAGAGATTAGTACTAACTGATTTATTCTCTCAGACACTGTGTCTCACTGCCAGCCCACGGAAGTAGCGAAGTAGGTAATGACAACTTTATGTCCTTTACTTCTGCATAATGTCTTGAGATCTGTAATGTTCCCCGAGCTCAAATTTAAGTACATTAAGGGAGAACTGTTCATTAGTCCATGGTATACACTCTGGTTTGCTTAAATTTCATTTTAATCATTTGTACTAAATGACAGACTAGATCCCTAGAAAGCCTTGAAAAATCTAATAGGAAGTTTCTTCATATGTCAGTGTGAGCCTTTGTCGTTCTAAACTTTCTGTCTCATGAGATAGTGACTATTTCTCTTGCTAATTAACAATGGAGAGAAATTTGACTGTCATCACACTGTTTATAAATTTTGGTGAAAAAAGAAAAGGCTGGCGCCTGTGTCACTCCTCCTCGCGCCTGTGTCGCTCCTCCTCGCCAGAACAGCTTGCAGGGAACCGTTTCATCAAATGATACTGTAACAGTCGGGATGGGCGGCTCGCCCGGCTCCTGCTCTGGGCTCTGCCAGCCAATTCTTTTTAAGGTCTCAGATACATCGCTTAATTTCTTTGAGACTCAGTTTTCGAACCTATGGAATGGCGATGGGACCATCCGGTCCATCAGAGGGGGGCTGTACCTCTGAGACTCAACACTGCAACAACCTTCCCTTCACCACTGCTCTCTAGGTGCACCACAGCACCGCCATCGGGGTGGCCTGGTCACTGCCCCCGCGGTCATCCCTCCACAGGAAGAGCGGGCCACTGCCCCGCGACCCACGACTGAAAGCTTCCTCGTGGAACGAGGCTAGTAGATTCTACACTGTATTAACTTCCTTGGACCGCTATTAAAATTCAGCACAAACTGGGTGTCTTCACACAACAAAAACATTCTCTCAAGGACAGAAGGCAGGAGCCAGCAGGGTCCACATTTCCTGCAAAGGCTCTCAGGATATCTTTCCTCGACTCTTCCAAGTCCATCTGTAGCTGTCCACAAGCAGCCTGCTTCTACTTTTCCTTTCTTTTATAAAGATACCAGACTTTCTCTGAGGCTCGCCCTCACCCAGAGCAACTACCACTCATGCAAAGACCCTCTTCACATGCAGGTGGCCTTCTGAAGTTCCCAGCAGGCAGACGTTATTTGACCAGTGCACATGCTGCACGCTGGCTGCAGGTCACCGCAGGCTGTGCAGGAATCTGGATTCACCAGAGTGTGAGGCTGCATTCCAGACCAGGAGTGGGGTGCTTCAGACCTCGGGAAGGAAACAGCATGGATGCACAGGGTCCTCCCATCCTCGCCTCTCATCTTGCCATGAAGGACTGCGACTTAAAGAAACGGTGTCTGTGTCCAAGAGCACTCAGTGGTAAGAATAAAATCTCCTGAATCAAAACTCAGTGCTCCTTATACTGCACAATTTAATAATCTTTAGATAGTCTTTCTAAAAGTATAAATCTAAAACCCAAAAAATTACTGACACCTACTTATGCTAATTTCATCAGTCAGAAAAGGGTGGTTCAGGACATTTGGCCAACTTTCATTTCTAGCTGTGTAAGAGATAGCGACTAACCTTCCAATTAAGAACAAAATAAAATATGGATATTATTAAATTTAAAGGAAAAGTAATTTAAATACTTGAAAGTGTCGAAGAGCTAGTAGAGCTGATTTGTATGCTAATATCGGAAGGAGCATATGTTAAGGAAAGGAATAGGAGTAGGGACAAAGAAAACTATTTCATATCACTGGAACCCTGCTGATAGAAAGGGCCAATTCAATAAGAATGAATTTAAAAATCCTACATTTAGAAGCATCTAATAATATACCTTTAAATACACACACACACACACACATTTGTTTTTTATACAATTACAGAATTAAAAGGATACAGTTAGAGATTTGTAATGTCTTCTGTTTCTTACAGGTAGAATAAGATGACAAAAAATAAGTAAGGACATGTCAGATGTGAACTACATTAAGAAATTGGGCCTAATTAATATATAAGACAGTTTACTCAATTACTACAAACAAGCAAAAAAAATTCTTCATTGGTGAACATGAAATATTACCCAAACTGACTATATTCCTGCCACTCAAGGCAAATCCTTGTAGATTCCAAAGGACTGAAGCCATTTAGGGCATGTTCTCTGTACACAGTGGAATTCAGATACAAATTCATCACAGAAATATATACAAATAGGAGAATCCTCAAATATTGGATTTTAAGCAAAATACTTCTAAATAGCCATACATATAAGAACAAATCACTGTAAAAATTAGTAAATACATTGAAATAATTATGAAAATACCACATGTTAAAAGAGCTGGGATACAAAATATAATCTGTGGAATGCAGATACTGCAAGATGTTGAGGAACATTTATGCCTTCAATTCATATACTGAAGATTGAAAAATTAATAAGCTATGCTTTCACATTAAGAAGCCAAGAGAACAATGCAAATGAAACCCAATAGGAACAGGAGAGGGAAACATTTTTAAATGGCATAAAAAAGACATAAAATCAATAACTTCCAAATTTCATTTTTGAAAAAGACTGATGATGATTAATAAACCTCCAATAAAACTCATCAAAACAGTGAGGCAATCCTAGTACTTGGGAGGCCAAGCCAGGAGGGTCACCTTGAGTTCAAGACCAGCTTGAACTATATAGTGAGATGCTGTCTCAAAAAAAAAAAAAAAAAAAAAAAAAAAAAAAAAAAAAAAAAAAAAAAAAAAAAAAAAAAAAAAAAAAAAAAAAAAAAAAAAAAAAAAAAAAAAAAAAAAAAAAAAAAAAAAAAAAAAAAAAAAAAAAAAAAAAAAAAAAAAAAAAAAAAAAAAAAAAAAAAAAAGACAAGAGAAGTGGCAGAGTAAAAAATACCTACAAAAATTAAAAATAAAATTAGAGGATGTCATGAACAACTTCCTATAGATACATTTTTAAAATGTAGGAAAAAGACAAATTTACTGAAAATAACATTAACACAATAAGAAATAAAGAATATGAACAGTGTTCTGTTAAAGAAATTAAATTTCTAATAAAAAGTTTGTCAAGATAAAAATCTGTTAAAGTTCTGTGAAAAATATCCCGAGATCAAGAATAAAACAAGAATAGGAAAGGAATGTAGGAAAGAGGGGAGAGGGAAATGTAGAAGGAAAAGGGAAGAATAATAACCAGATGAGTTATGTATATCAATTCCCCCAAATAAATGCAACTGTTAAATATTGCAAACAAATACTCATTAATAATTTTTTCAAAAGAAAAAAGTGAAAGAAGAATGTCTGCTAGTACTACTTTTATTCAGCTTTGTACCAAAGCTCCTACACAATGAGGTAGAGTAAGGATATAAAACGTGGGAGGAAGAAATACCATGAACTGTCGTTATTTGTAAGATACTCTCGGAGCCAGAGCCAGAGCCGGAGCCGTGTCCAGGGCTTGTCCTTTGTGCTCTTAGGATATCCTGAGGCAGTTGAGAAAGCTCACAGCCGCAGGGTCAAAGGTGACCCTTGGGAACCTGGGAGAAGGGACATTGTCCGGAACAGGGGGTGCCTTGCAGAGGTCTTATCATTCCCACCTGAGGTTTGTAAATTGTTACGCAGCCTCCATAAGATCTTAGTACGCTGAACAAATAGTTTATCGTTTACAACCGTAAAGTTTTGTCCCTGGCCCACTGACTTAGTGATAGATAACCTACACATTCCATTCGGTTCTGTTTAGTTTAAAGAAATGCCATGTATTGCACTTACCCTGCCCTATGTAAGTTTTCACTGAAGAAATAAAATTTGCCTTAGAGTCTTTCCTCTCTGGCCCCCTGTGCCCCGCTGTCTTGTCTCTCTTTTTTCTGCAAAGTCGCTGCGCCCCCGGTTCACAGACCCCAGAAGTCCACGGTTATTTGATATGACATGACTTCTGCAAAGACCTTCAAATTACTTGTAGATAATTAGAATTTATAAGCAAATTTAACCAAAACTATGATATGGAGTTGATAAATTGCCCGTGTTTACACTACAAAATATATTTTAAAATAAAATGTTAAAATAATCTCATTTATCTAGCATCCCCAAATGACGCGTCTTTGGGAATAAATCTCAGTAAGGATGTGTAAGATCTCCACGGAGAAATCTGCAAAACATCACTGGAAGAGTTGCAGAAGACGTAAACATACGCTGCTTTACAATCGTGATTGTGGATAAGTAGGAGTGTGAAGGTTCTTTTGAGGAAATTGACAACTCGATCCTAAAATTTATATGAAAATACAAAGAGTCAAGAAGAGCGAGGAATATATGAAGTTTTGAATATAGAAGATTTATAGTCTCAGATACTAATTTACTATAAATCTATAGGAAGTAAAAGAATGTAATATTAGGAAAGAGAAAGGCAAATATACAGGTGCACACCTGTATTCTCAGATACCCGGGAGGCTGAGACAGGAGGATTTCAAGATCAAGCCTAGCCTGAGCAACTTTGTGAAATACTACCTCAAAATAAAGGTAATTAAGTACATAAAGGGCTGGGGATGTAACTCAGTGGAACAGCAACCCTCAATTCAGTGCCTTGTACTGGGGCGGGGGAGAAAGAGAAATAACACTGAGACGGAATACAGAACATAGACACAGGATACACACACATACATGTAAAACATGTGATTTACAGAAAAAGAAAAAGGCTCAGTGCAGTGATCTTTTCAATAAGTGATACTGGACCAAACTGGTATTTGTACTGGGGAAGGAAAAACTCTCAAATTTGACTTCTCCCTCCTCCTATGCATTACAATCAACACCAGCTGCTTTGAAGACCTCTATTTGTCAGGAAAAACAACATCGCACCCAGATAGTAACACGGCAGGTCATCTTCACGACCCTGGGATGGGGGGAAAATGCTTAAAGAGCACCCTAATGAGGTTAACTATAAGAGAACAGACTGACAAACTGGACTTTATAAAAATTAGGAAGTTTTACAACTTTGAGAAAACACTCAGTTTTGATTAAGAAGCAAAAGATCTGAACAATCTCTCACTCACACACACACACACACACACACACACACACACACACTCTCACGGGCATGACATCCACACTGACTTGGAAGGTGAAGGGGGCAGGATGTGGACGAGGACAGTCGCAGGCACGTGGGCCCGTTGCTTTCATCGCCCTCTCGGCAAGCAGCAGCTCCGGTCCTGGCAGAAGCCTGGAACCGAGTCCGGCCCGGCCGCGCAGCGGGCACAGGAGACGCCCCGCGGGAAGCTCCTGCGCTCACCGAACCGCTCTGGGGAACGGTGCCCCCTTTCAAAACGCCTCCCGGGCTCTTTCTAAGCCTACATGTGCGGAACTGAGCAGCACGGAGCAGATGCGGAGAAGACCCTGCTGGGTTGGGTCCTGGCTCCACTATTTGCCGGCAGGGTGATACCGGGTGAGTTCCTTAACCTTTCCGAGTCTTCGTGTCTCACGTGAGATAAGGGGAGTAATACCATTTATGTCAAATGTGTGTGAGAGAGTTAAATGAGATAACAGACATGAAAACACCTAGCACAGATTCTATCACGTGACGTTTTCTGTGCCTCGCTAGACAAACAGACGTCTCCCTGAAGCCGGGCATACTGTTTACAAAACAGATGCTACTTACATCCGCAGTTGTCTTTTTCCTTGTTTATGAAAAGCAATAAATACATCCTCCCAGAAGATGGCAATTTGCTGCTGCAGCTATCTGTGTCTGGACATCAGCTCCATGTTAAGTAGAATGTACATAGAGCCTTTTGTACATTATTTTGGGGGGTGCTGGGAATCGAACTAGGGGCCTCGCACTTGTTAGGCAAGCGCTCTACCACTGAGCTCAATCCCCAGCCCCTCTTGTACATTATTATTAGAGAAAGATGATGAAAGCAATTATTTGAGGGGTGCAGTGTCCAAAAATATTAGTAATCAATACGAGCGTTCTGGATTTTCGACATCAAGTCAGGAAAAATCTTTTTCTAAGGAATTACCTTGATAAAAGTCCTCCAGGGTGGATCAGAACAAAGCAAGCCATGAAACTGACCGAGTCACAAGACAGCACAATAGTGAAGTGAGAAAGTAAGCATGGATTTAAGTTTCCTGCCCTGAGCCAGATCCCCTGGAACTCGCATCTTTAGCAGACGGTTTTGCCTACTGACTGAAAAATGGTTACTCAGGATTTGGAATCACACATTCATTCACACACATTCATCAGGAATGTTTATGAAGAAGACTCTAATATGTTTCAAGTGCCATCTTAGGCACCAGGGACATAACGTCTCACAAAACCCAGCCAGGACCTCAGGCTCCCGGGCCCGCCTCTCCTCCAGGCCCTGTCAGCGGCCTGCATGGTTTCCTCCCCTGCTCTCAAGACTGTGGGTGCCCGTGCCATTTCCCACTGCAGTGACCCAGCCGGCAGAGCTGCCAAGAGGGAGGACCACAATTCTTCATCTTTTCTTCCCCAGAGCACAACCTGAAGTCAGACACGCAGTGGGCACTCAACACATCAGGTAAAAGCGCACATTATTTATGAGGCCCAGGTACAGGCAAATCTGTTAAATAATTCTTTTCATGAATACTAGAGAAATAAAAACAATTACATCCAGGAGAATTACATCTTTTGAGACATCCTTTGCTTTTCTTCTTTTATTAGCATTTTATTGCTAATAGCTTCTTTAAAAATGTTCACGATGCCAAGAGTGCTAGGGGTTTTCATCTTTCCTCCTTTCTTCCTTTTTTGGGTACCGAGGACCGAGCTCAGGGCCTTGTGCTTGCCAAGCAAGCACTCTAACCACTGAGCTAAGTCCCTAGTGCTCGCTGGGGTTTTTAAAGGGATGCATAGTATAAATGTAGGTGAAATGATGCCTGGTTAGCATTTTCCAGTTTAAAATCATGAGCATCTTTGGGAAAAAAATAGAATGAGCTTCCATTTAATTGGCAACAGCTATAAGTCACTGAGTCATTTATACCAGGGGATTTATTAAGTTTTTAAAACAATGGACAATATTCATCCAGAAAAAGAAAGCAGTAAAAGAATTCATAGAATTTGACCATGCAACACAATCTGCCACGTCCTACAAATAGGAGCGACACTTTCTATTAAACACTTAGCAAAGATCTAAGTTTCCTCATGGTCATAAATGTGTGCTGAATTTTGTCTGAATTATTTGTGCCAAAAAAGGGAGAAGAAGCTGTTCTTGAGTGATGCTAGGCAGCTTCTGGAGGCTTAAGTAGCGTAGAGGGAACTTGGGGGATAAAGAGGTGTAATCCCACCTGCTCCTTTTGCAATGGACAGCCTAGCTGGCCGTTCGCCATCTTGCATATGATCCCACAGAGAAAGACCGAAAGTTGTGAACACAGAGTACCTACTTGGTCTGGTGTTTGGATCCTTTCAGGTGGGCGTGGTACTGTTCTATGGAATTCAGGGACACGCTGCAGATCGTACATCTGTAATTGCGCCTCAGACCTGTGGACAACAGACAGAGCTGGTTAGCAGCCTCCATCTTCAACCACCTGCCCAAATGCCGGCGTCGCCACACGTTCAGGGCCAGAGCACAAGAGGGCTTCAGATGTACCCGCCCACCACACCACAGCCACCTTCCGGAGCCTCCAACAGGACTCTCAACAGCAAATGTGAGCAGTCTGCTCTGCTTACAAATGTCTGAAATGATGAGATCGTACTTCTTTGAACTGAAGCGAAATGTTTCTGGACATTTTATAACTCAAAGCAGCTTTCTACTTTTCCCCTAAGGCGTATAGACATAGCTAACTGTCACCTCTGCAGTGACATTTGGAACTTCAAAGGAAAACACTAGCCCATTTCCTTTCTCACCTCTTTTCATGGCAGCACTGGAAGCACAACTTTAGACATTATTTATTTAGGATTTTCTTCTAGGATTGTCTTATAGGATGCAAATAGCCAGGAGAAGGATAATACATCCATCTGTTTCATATGAAGTCTTACTTTCCATGAGACAATTTAAAAGAATATCTATGCATCTGCCTAGTTATTCATTGAATTAATTCATTAAGATAGTATCACTCTGGGTCAGTGCTTGGGATTCCAGGATACCAAAATGCTCTTGCTTTCAGGGAATTTAATAAAAATCATGACTACTTTATATTATTGGCTCATCTGTAGCAAAGCAGCTTTGACCAATATGTTAGGTTTTCAGAGCCAATGGTTTTGAGAGAGCAGATTTAATAGGGGACATTTACAGATTACAATATTCACCCAGAAGCCAAATGCAGAAGGTGCCAAATGTCCACCTAGGCACTGAAGACGCAAAAGAGCCAATTGAGGGCTGGGAGCCCACAGGACTCCCATGTACGTCCGTGTCTGCACATCATGGCTGAAAAGATCTTCCCTGGAACCAGAATATGATGCTGGCAGCAGAGATGACAACCAGAGCTCCTCTGAAGCAACAGCAGCCATCCTCGACGACAGCAAGGCCCCGAGCTCCTTCCTCGAGGAGGACAGTGGAGCCCCCTCCAGAAGAACCAGCCGCAGCAGAGCTTCTCCCGGGAAACAGCCCGCCAACTAGGTACGGCTCCCACTCTGCCTTATGTTGCATCAGCAACAACCCTCAGGTGGATCTCGTACGCCCAGCATCACATTAACTCAGTCCAGCTGGGTGTTCTGGCTCAAGTTGACCATATTAGGTCTACCACAATCCACCCCTGGTCAACTTGATAACCAGACACATTTCTTTAACCCATAGTCTCCAGTGCCAGATTTATAAAGAGTTAACATATCTTGGTCTATTCAGATTTACATTAGCAATACAATTCTTATTGGCACTCATTCCCACACCAGAAACC
>PVJO010005477.1:0-93290 GCA_004026905.1 Hystrix cristata
GCTATGGAAATCAGTGTGGAGATTCCTCAGGGAACTAGGACTAGAGATTCCATTTGACCCAGCTATTCCACTTCTTGGTATCTTCCCAAAAGAATTAAAATCATTATACCGCAGGGATATAGGCACACCCATGTTTATAGCAGCACAGTTTGTAATAGCTAAATCGTATAAGCGGCCCAAATGCCCATCAACAGCAGAATGGATTAAGCAAATGTGGTATTATTATACAATGGAGTACTACTCTGCCATAAAGAATGATAAGCTTGAGATATTCCTGGGTAAATGGATGCATCTTGAGACCATACTCCTAAGTGAAGTAAATCGGACACACATGTTTAAGTACCACATAGTTTCTCTGGAGTGAGAAACTGAAATGTAAATAAAGACTAAAATGTATTATATTGGGAAAGGGAAGAAAGTGTCCAAATGGGAAAGGGAACAAGGGAGGGGGAAAGGAACAGAGGGACAAGAGAAGTAAGAAATGGAAGGAAAAAGTGGAAACAAAGCTTTTGTAAATAGGGAGGAGGGGGTGAGGGGAGGGGAACAGGAAAAAAAGAAGCAACAAGGTATATCATGTACAGGTACAAATCCCCAATGATGAATGTTATCAACATGTACATAGAAAATGTACCATTAAAATAAAATTTAAAAAAAACTAGTTTTAAACATTAATATTTAGTGAATGTTGAAAATCAGAAAAAAAAAAAGTATTTACCCCAATCTGTATCAAGGCTCAGACACACATCTTTTTGCTTCTTTTTTTTAAATCACCCATAATTTTATCACAAAGATTGACATTTTGCTGTTTGTCCTGTCTTTTTTTTCCTCTTTTCTTCCTTCTATTTTTCATACCCCAAAACTCTTGTATAATTTGCTTTATTCATTCACCTAACATGTTCTGAATGTGAATATCATTTACCACCATTTCAGCAATGTGATGGGGCTGCTTGGACATAGCATGATTTGCAAAACCAATCCACTCTGGCTGGGCATTTAGATGGTTTCATTTTGGGGTTATTAATACCCTGAAGTGCTGCTTACTTTCATACTCCTGAGAATTTAAATTCTAATTTAAAAATGCTCTTTTGGTGGAATTAGTGTAGTTTTCTTTGCAATAGTGAAACTTTCAGAAGAAAACCTGACACAGGGTGCAAGTGGAAAACGTGAGCGCTCCTTTCCCCAAATTCCTTTGCCACGACTTCTTTTTTAAGTGCAAATTTTGAGTCAGAAATAAAAATATTGTGAGAGTCAACAGAGTATGTGTTGTGCTGTTAATCTGAACTCTATACCATTGCATCCAATAGAAGTATAACATTTTTCTCTAGAAAAAAATTAGTTGTAAACTTCCCATCCTTTAGTAACCCTGATCAGCCCAGGAGAAAATGTTTTTTCAGTATTTGGAGCTATAAATCAGTGCTCTTGTATTTGGCCCAAGTCCAGAATTCCAATTCAAGAACACTGAATTTCCAATTTCATTTGTATGTATTTGACACAAGGTGTCAGTCTTCTGTCTCTAGCAACAACTTAGTTAATGAGCAGTTCACTTTCTGGTGATATTATGTAAAGATGGGATCCTAGTATAGCACTTCATTTTTTTTTTCCTTTGGATGTTGATCATATATTCAATCAGTCAAAAAATTTAAAATTTTTTTTATCTCATTGGGCTTATTAGACAAATTTAAATACAAATGTATGGAGGTGAGAACTAGGAGGTGAAGCAAGAGACTTTCAAAAAATTTATCTAAGATAATTTGGGGATTCTGTTTTCGGTTGTGTATTTGTGCGCATGCGTGTGTGTTGTGACATTGAGCACAGGCTGTTCAGGTGGTGGATTGAAGACAGATTGCCTTTTTAGTTATCAGTGGTTAAATAGGATTATTTATCTTAGAATAAAGCATACTCACTTGAGTCTAAAATTTTTGAAATCATTTCAGTAAAAACACTGCCACCTAGTGTCTCAATAAGGCAGAGCACCATAGATCATGTACTCTTGAACAGGAATGAATACCAATAACTCATTTTCTCAGCTGGGCAGATTTACAATGGTTTAACTTGCAACTTTTCAACTTTATGATGGTGTGAATTTGTGTCTTCACCCAGGCTACTGATCTGTGTCACCATTCTATCTTGCAGTGCTGAGCAGCCCAGGACCATCGCTCCCAGTCAGCCCAGAGTCACATGGCAAAACAACTGACACTCTCCAGTGTGCTGTGCTGCTATGCTACAGTGTTCTCTAGGTGTGTTAGATTTCCATTACTGTGGCAAAATTCCTTATGTAGTCTCCTTTTAAGGAGGACAGGTTTATTTTGGCTTACAGTGTCAGAGGGCGCAGTCTGTGGTTGCTTGGCCCCATTGCTTTTGGGCCTGTAGCAAGGCAGAACTTCATGGTAGGAGGCTGTGGCAGAGGAGGCTGTTCACCTCATAGATGAAAGCAAACAGAAAGGAGGAGATGGCTGTGGCCCCAGTATTCCCTTTAAGGGCACACTCCCACTCACCTAACTTCCTCCTACTGGGCCCCACTTCCTAAAGGTTCTGACACCTAATGGCACCACAGTGCAGACAAAGCCTTTGACAGGCCTTTGAAGGCTGTTTCAGACCCAAACTGTAGCACTAGGTTAGGTGTATTACAATATATTCAATTTAGGATAGGTTTAATCAGGTCATACCTCCAGTGTAAACTGAGGAACATCTATATTCAGATAAGTCTATAGACTATAGAGCATTTCCTGCTTTAAACATAGAATACTCCAGCCCATATTGTACTGCACAGTGCAGAGAGGCTATCCCAGATATTGGAATATCTTTAAAGTATGAATTGTAAAATAATACTGCTGATATTCCAGCTTTATTCAGTTGTTCTGACCTGACTTGTGACAGAAAGTCCGGGGTAAGGGAGTTGTCACATTGGATTCCTCGCTCAGTCTTTGTGCTGCAGGCATAGCCACTCACACCTCAGGAAATGATCTCCAGCTTGTTCGGCCCCTGCTGTCTCTTGCAGGCCCCATCTGGAGAGACCTGCACTCTCCACCTTCATTCTTGTGTCCAAGTCCGCTCTCTGCTGTGCCACCAGAGAGGGGTCAGTGACTCAGAGGCGGTTCGGGTGTGTCAGGAATTGCCTCAGACACAAACTCCTGTGACCGGGATTCCAGGGAACACACGTGACACTTTGCAAATAGTCTGTCTCTTCTGTTCCCTACATGGTGGAATTATGGTTGACCTTCCCCAACTTCATACCTTTCAAAGATTCTGTGATGAACAGTGTCACGAAATAAGGAAAAAAATCCCAAAATTAAAAAAATAATAAATTGAGACAGTGGCAAGAAAACTGGAGCCTTCTTTATAAATCCCCTTTTTCCTGCTGCTTTTTACTCTGACCTTGATCTCCCTTAGCATTTACACTGGCCCAGATGTAAACTCAGTATCAGCTTATCACAAAAATGTGCTTTCTTCTGTATCTCCAAATACCTTATTGGCCAGGACTTTGGTGGCTTTTCTTTTCCATTTTGTTTTTTTAATACCAGAAACTTCACTTAGCTCACCTCTGCTGGGAAGCCCTCTGTGTAGTGAGGGCACAGGCCTGACATAGCTGAGCTCAGATCTGACTTTTTTACCTGCCGTGACCTTGAACAAGTTACCTGAACACTCTGAAACTCAGTTTCTCTTTTTCTCATTAGAAGTGATAGAAGCACAACTGAAATGAATTTTAAGTACAAAGGCATAGCCTCTTGGAAATATTCACAGGAAATTTGAATAACCGAGCTTTAGAAACACAGAACTCTGTTACTGCTGGGTCCAAACCTGCAAACACCAAAGATATCTTTGCTGTTTCTTGTCTGTATTTCTATTTGCATGCTAGTTCTATCCTCCAGGTTTTTTCTGGGTATTACATTTTCTGTCTTTGGCTACCAGGAAGAGAATTAAAATCTTGGTGTCTTAGACCCCTTTGTGCTGGGTAACATAATGCTTGAGACTGGCTTATGTAATGAACAGAAACGGCTCACAGTTTGGGAGGCTGTAAATCCAAGATGGAGGGGCTAGATCTGGTGATGACCTTGGTCATCCCACAGTGGGCGGCATTAAATGGGAAAGTATGCAGGAGAGGGAGAAATGCCGAATTTATTTTTTTTTTAAAGGAACCATTCCAACAATAATGGCATTAATCTGTTCCCGAGAGCAGGGCCCATATGACCTAATCACTTGCAAAGTCTTTACCTCACAGCATTTTTGCTCTGGGGACTAAGTTTCAAGCACACGAACCATTCAAACTCTGGCATTGGGGAAGAGACTTATTGGTAAATTGTACAGTGGCTGCTCTTGAATCAATAAACAGTAGCCTGGTGGGCAGCATTGTAAGGACCACAGAAGCTTCCTGGTGTATGAGGCAGTAGTTCCCAGAAGCGTGTGCTGTGTGGGCAATCTCCTAGGTCACCACTATAAATCTCTTTCTTACCTGGTTACGGTAACAATGTTTGAGCTAATGAATGTAAAGTTTGTTACATTCTAACTGGCTTCTCTCCAGTTCCTGCTACATTCAAGGTACTGTTACAGACACCAGCAAGTCAGCAGAGAACAAAACAGAGTCCTAGTCTAGTAGAGCACTGTGCAAATACTATACCTGACCCAGAATTGCTCTCCCGCAAATGCTGGCTTGTGGTTGAACCTGGGAAGTAAGGAGAGCAGTCTGGAATGGAGCCCTCCTCTGCTCGCGTTCCCCATACTCAAGGGGGGCCAGTTTCCTAGATTGTCCCCTGCCTCTCTGCCCTCCCCTGGGCCAGACTCGACTGGAATGAACGTCTGCTAGCCAACTTGCCAAGGGAGGGTGGAAGACCAGGGTTCACTACTCCCAGCACCTTCAGACTCAGCTGGGAAGAACTGAGCAACTGGGGTACAGCTACACGTGGGGACAGTCTCTGGAAAGTCTTCAGCTGTAGGCAAAGCCAGTGAAACTGTAGCCAAATGTCTGGGCTGCGTGCTGCTCAAGTACCAGTATCGAGTGGAATCCAGTTTATTTAGGCCAGCTCTGAAGCACCTCCAGGTGCTCTGTAGGGCTCAAGGGGGTGATGCATTTTTATGTGGAGAGGAGGCAGTGGGGTAGGTCTTCCTCAAGATTGGTGCCTTAGCAGAGTGGCTTTTGACCTGTGGGGAGTTACAAGGAATGGTGTCACAAAGGCTATAAACATTCTGGGACTCCAGAAAAGGTTTCAGGTGGGACCGCTCTTCATCAACTATTCAGGTGAGGCCATTCATTAGATTTTCCAGTGTTGGGTAAAAGAAGATGTAAAGGATTAGGAAGGGAAGGTGAATGTAATCCTGCTAAGGGTATCCAGAAGGGGCCGCACTGTTACACAATGAGCTCAACTGCTGGGTGGCCAGGTGCGCGCCTGCCCTGTGGGCTCCCTACCATGCTGCCCCGCCCCTGCTGGCACACATTCCCACCTGCTCCAGCCCATGTACGATGGGTGAGACGCGTGCGTGGAGGACTGAGTTTATGAAACCTAAAGAGGAACCACTAAGATTGCTGAGTTTGGCTGAGAGACAGTGTCTCTAATCAGATGTCATGGCCCATGTATGGATTTGGTAGATGCAGATCTTAAATGGAGAGGCCCTGACGCTGCCCCTGTCGTCACCGCTTGGGCTGGTGTCCTGTGTCCATGTCTGTTTTACACGGGGCTGAGCAAAAGATGGAGGCCACCTGTTGACCAGTAATTTCGCTTGAAGTGCTCACAACAGCTGTCTTGTACCAAAGGACAATGGAGATGTAGGAGAAACATTGCCGGCCCAGATCTAGCCAAGCTGTAATCAAGGCAGCCACTTCACTCCGGTCTGGGTCCACAGGAGGAAGCTGAAGGGGGAGGATCTAATCCTGTGGCTTGCATAAAACGGACCAAGAAACTAAGGCATCCTCAACAAGTGGGAGTCCTGAAGCCACACCACCATCCCCAGCCCAACCTCACTATGCTGTGTTTACATCCGCTGTATGCTCAGTGGTTCCAGGCAAGCTTTAGTTTTGGAGAAAAAGATGATTATCCAGAACTAATGCGTGTGATATATATTTCATTTATACACACACAACCGGCCCCCTCATAGAGCAGTCCTATTCCCCTCTTACCCATGAGGGATCATTTGCAAGACGCCCAGTGGATGCCTGAAACTGTAGATAGTACTGAACTCTATGTATACTGTTCTGTTTTGTCCTATATATACACATGTATGACAAGTTCTTATTTAAAAATTAGGTGTAGTAAGAGACTGACAATAACAATAAAATAGAACAACATTATCGATATACTCTAATGAAAGTTATGTGACTATTGTCTTTCTCTCAAGAATCAAGACAAACAGTATTTCTGGATGAGGTTGATCAAGGGTAACTAAAATCATGAAAAGTGAACCCCTGGAAAAGGGGTATTACTGTACTATAGATCTGTATTCATTCTCACAGCTTTATATATTCACTTTCCAGGTTTTATACACATACATATATACAAATTGTTTATGGGCACATACATAGTCACAATATATAATCATTATAATCTGTTTGAACAATGACACCTTAGGATATTTTTGTGTGTGCGACAAGCATCAGCCTTTGTATCAGACGGGTAAGTCAATCAGAAGATGGTTTACACACATCCACAGTTTTAATGGCTGTTAAAACATAAAAGGAGAGATTTTGTGATGTATACACTCTGTGTTTTTATGGTACTGTCAGCCGGCCATGCACATTTTATTGCACATATATACACAGTGTACAAGGATCTTGAAGATGTCTTAGCCATACAAAAATTGCATTTAAAGAAAAAAAAGCCATTTTACAAAATACTGAAGCTATTTGTATTATACAGCCAACTTCCAGAAAATACTGAAAATTAATAGCAAAAGAAATATTTTAATTTTGAAAAAAATCTCTGAAAACAATGATTACAGAGCTTTATGTTGCCATATATACATGTAAAAAAATATTTCAGGATCCTGCACTCTGAATGCCCATGGAGGTGCAGCAGTCTAAATTCCTATTTATAAAATCAACCTTTGAGTGTTGCTTAAATTGTATACATTCTTTCTCCAAAATGCCTTTCATCTTTACATCATTATGCTATTTGACAACACAGGTATTTGTGCAGTACAGGAAATATTAAAATATATTTTAAGTTAGGTTAAAGTGCACAGTACATCTGATAGGAAATAGATGCTAGCTGCCATCTAAAAGTCCACGTTCAGGAGCCCCCGTCTCCTCTAGAGCTGAGGCAGCCCTGGCAGCTGCTGGTGCAGGGCTGTGTTCTACGCACACTGTCTTCCTCATATCTTTTGGGTTCACCTTTACATTTGCAAATTGTGGCTACTGCTGTTCTAGAAACTTCTAATAGCTCTTCACAGAGATGAAAGTACAGTAAGCATTCACAGGTCTTTCAAGACTAATTATTGGGCCAAGCATAACTGCAACATGAGTGCACACGCAAGTATGCCTGATAGGTTGTCCTGTCATGTGATGCCTATTGTGACTCTCAGACTACTGCAGCGGGCTCCTTTCCTTGGCTGGCTCCTCTCCCGTCCTGCCTTCTGTGCACTTGCTCCCTGCTGGCCGCTCAGCCTCACACACCGCACTTACTGAACCCTCGTGGCCTGCCCTGGTGGGCACAGAGCTGCCCCGGCTCACTGGTGACTCCCTCACTTCTGAGGTTCCATACCGGAGACCGCAAATCTTGCAGGATTTTACCAACGACTTTGAAAACCACCAACTCAACTAAATTATAATAAAACAAGCACACCTACATCTCAGAATTGTTTCCTCTTTTAAAACTGGCAGCTGTTAAGAAGTGCTGATTTCCTGCTCCAGGTCCTAGATGCCTGAAATAATTTTTGATCACTCAATTGAAGCTTCTCTTAAAAATTTTTTTGGTTTCACAATAAGCTTTTAATCATCTCTACTTTCCTATACCATTTCCTCATTACCTTTGGTGCTAGACTCTCTTTTGTTATCCAAGTTACAGTGCAAAATTATACTTCAAGACACACAATGCTAACACTTATTCTTTGTGTTAAAATATGAATGTTTTGTGCATAGCAAAAAAAAGTATGAATCCAAAAAATAACTGTTCACATTTTATCTTCAAGTTTAATGTCTTTTTCTTCCATCACAGCTATTTACAAGTAACTTTGGGGTGCTCTCTTGACTTCAGTCAGTTCATTATATTGGGGGACAGTGGGGCTGCTGGAATGTAGGAAACTGGATGGAATGCAGAAATATAAATAAGACCAATGTTCCACAAACCGAAGTGTAAATCATGCCTCCCCAGAAAACAGTTCTTTCTCACAGAAGCACCTGTTTTTTGCTTAATATTTTTCTGAATCATATACACCAGGAAACATGATTACTGAGACCTAGAACTACTGCACACCAAAGAGGATAGAAAATAACTCAATATTTATAATAAAATAAAGTGTTTAACCACAAAAAAGCAGTAATAAAATAGTTTCCTAATTTACAATTTGCATCCAAAGGATGAATAACAACTCACTAATAAATAATATTTATATAAATATTTTGTATGTCGAAAATAGTTTTTTAAAAGGCAGTGGTCTCAAGAAACTTCTTGAAAAATTTGGTGGTGAAAAACCTGATTGTATTCCCCTCCCCCCACTGAATCCATAGCGAGTTTGGTTTGAACAAAACAGATGCATCTTGCTGCAACAGAGTTGTGCTTGGCATTTTGGTAATGGCAGTCGGTGGAAGTGGAAGGGATGATGGAGGTTGAAAAAGGCAATGATGTGCTACTTAGCTCTCCACCGGCTCCCTCACTGGCTCCAAGGGAAATACCTGTCAAGTCTGCATGTTGGAGGTCAGCTCTGAAAGGCGGACGGTCCTCCATTGGACTGGAAACCTCGACATTGCAACTAGAGTTGGGGAACTGACAGGCGGCAAGTGGGGGAGAGGGTGGAACAGGTCCCAGGAGCAGAGTCCAGCATCCCTGATGGGAGAAGAGTCCGAGCTGACCCAGGGGCAGGGCTTGGTCTCATGTGAACAGAGTCTTCGTGACAGAGACATCAAGTAACGCTTGGACAGTAATGCCCACCTTGACCAGGCCTTTTTCTTCAAGGATGTGATGGGGTAGACATAATTTTTCCTAATAGGAAGAACAAAACATCAAGTTTTAGATGGTTAGACTCTAATGGTAAAACCCTGCTAAGTCATCAACAGGAATTCAACTGCGCACTGCTGGGCGCCTGCTTGATCACTTGGGTAGATCTCCCTTCTCTTGTTACCCACTTACCGCAAAGACCTACTCTGTGTCTGTACATGTGAGGGTTGTTCTCCCAACCTCCCTCAGATGTGCAATAAATTTAAATCTCTAAGAAAACTTTACCCTGAAAAACAAAACTACAGAGAGTCGGCTGGGAACCGCATACCAAGAATATAGTAGCTTCTGTTCTTATAAAATGACTTCACAAATAGCCTCGCATACATTTGAAAGGAACTCAAATAATCATGCCTGAAGACCACACACCATTCTATTGACCATGAATCCTGATTTAATTCATTTTCTGTCCTGTGGTCTCTGGAATACAGTCATATTGGGGGGCTGGCAGCCTTCATAGTTTAGGAACAGCCCTAAACATAAGTCACTTTAACCACAGCTCACAATAGCCTCTGTTTTAAGCCTCTACCATAAAACTGTCAAGACACAAATGTCTTACTACTTTCTCACGTCACTGTTTTGCTCTTGGGACATGTCCAGCACATACTGCTCACGGGGAACAATCAACGTGAATCACTCGTGGTGTGTAGAGCCTTTCATGCTCTACAAAACAGTTTACACAATAACATGACTGTGTAAACACAATAACAGTTTGCACAATAATTTGGCATATTTCTTACTTGGCCCTACTCTGACATCATATAAGGGAATCTCCTTCCAAGGTATGTCTCCTTGGCCAGGAAAAGGCCCCATAGTTCACATTCTCTCCTTTCTATGTGCTCAACCGTGGTGCATTCTCCGTAGTCCAGTGGTCATTTTTTTTTCCTTTTTAAATTAACAAATAATTGTATATATTTATTGTAAGACATGAAGTTTTGATACAAGTATATATTGTGGAAAGGCTAAATCAAGTTAACTAACAAATACTTTACTTCACATACTGTTTTTTTTTTTTTTTTGCAGTGCCGAAGGCCATTGAGCCCAAGGCCTTGAGCAAGCCAGGCAAGCGCTCTACCACCGAGTTACACCTTCAGCCCAGCAATATTCAGGTGTACGTTAACTACAGTCACCATTTTGTACAAAGGTGCTCTTGAGCTTATTCTTCCTTATATCTAACTGTGATTCACAGCCTTTCACCACCATCTCAACCCCTGCCCGCCACCCCCTGGCAACCTCCATTCTACTCTCAGCTTCAAAAACATCAGCCTTTTTAGATTCACCATATCTCTTTCTCTGCCTGGCTTATCTTACACAAGACAATGAACGCTAGGTTGACCTACATCATGACAAGTGACAAGAGTTGCTTTTTAAGGCTGAGTGGTCCTGCCTTCCAGCAGGGTTTCAGTGGGATCTCCACCGAGGCCTGGTATCTGTTGAGCAGGAAGCCAAGTGCGCTGCCTCCTTCCACAGGACCTTCCTGCTGCTGCTTCGGGCCAGACGCTCCACAAAGCAGCAGAGACAAGGCATTCTGGGCTGAAGGGCTCTTCAAAGGCACGCCTGGCTTCGCCAGTCACTTTTAACACTGTCACACACTGTCAGTGGCTCCTGCATGCTCTCACCGTCCTAGCCCCAGTCTTCCCTAATGTGTGTTAAGCGCTGACAATATCAGACCTGGACCCTGAGGCTTAAGAAATGGCCACCTGTCAACATAAGCAACTTTTTTTTTGCGGATGCTGGGGCTCGAACTCAGGGCCTGTGCTTGCTAAGCAAGCGCTGTAACCACTGAGCTAAACCCCCAGGTCCAAGCAACTGATTCTTTAAAGCACAATTTAAACTAAGAGTTCATGTATCTCCTGTGTATCAAAACAGGATGATCTTGCTAGTAGCTTATCAGATGAGGATACAGTTTATGCTGCTTGCCAATTTAGTGGCCAAAAGTCAATATGAGAAAAGACAGAGGTTTTATCTGAGTTGAGAGCCATGAGCACTGAGCCGGGCTGGGGTGGGTGATGCTTTTCCCTGTGGCACAGGGAGTGTCCATCCTCTCCCGCCGCTCTCTGCCACAGGCTTGGGAAAGCACCTGGAGCTGTCAGTTCTCTGCAGGCTGGCTGCAGAGGGGCAGAGACATGCGTTCCTCTCTCTCATGGCTTTCAGAGTACCCAAGTCAATATCCACCCTGCTAGGAAACTATGAACGGCTGCTAAGTACAGTTAAATTTCTGGTGCCAGATATCATTTGGGAAAAACAAGTCTTCGTTTCACACCACAGGCTGCAATCAATTAACCAAAATTAATTAAAGAGTTCTTTAAAAAAAACTCAAAACATTGCTCTCGATAATGGTGAATATTTAGTATTCTCTCAGACAAGGGGATAGAGAAGGATTTTCTGAGCTAAATATATATATAAAGCCACAAAGGAAAAGATCAAAGAAAGCACCGACTGCCTAAAAATTTAAACATTCCATGTGTCAAAAATCCCAAAATGAAAAATAACAAACTATAAAAGTATTTGTATCAAATTACAAAGGGCTTTACCTGACACGCAACCTCAACGAATCAGTAAGAAAAACACTGAGATCAGATGCTAGGAAATGAACACAAACAGAAATTTTAAAATAAGAGATCTGCAGAAGGCAGTGGAACAAGATATTTTGCTTCTCAGACTCAGTGTTTACTTGCTTATGTTTAGTCTGAAATGTGCCTGAATTCTAGTAGTGTGTTTCCACAGAGCCCAACCCGTCGAACACGGCTGAGCTAAAGTGGGACTGGCCTGGTCCCACTGGTGTGCGCTGGTTCTGCAGCCAGTTGTTGTGGGAGAGGAGACTGGGGCTCCAGAAGCAGGAACAGGAAGGGCCTGCTACCACCACCAAGATGTCTGGACACTTCCCAGACTGAATTAGGTTATGGTCACCCTCTCCAAGGCCAGTATCTTCCCAACTGGTATTTCTCACCTTCCTGGTCTCTGTCCTCCTAAAACGGATGCAGAGGTACAAGACGCTGCCTTCCCCCTCTCCAGCTGGTCAGGAGGGGTACAGATGCTCCTCAGTGTATGATGTGGTAACATCTCAATAAACTCCTTTAGGCTGAAAATAAACGTAGCCTACTGCACATCATCCTCAGCTAGCCTACTTTAAACACTCAGAACACTTACTCTAGCCTACACTTGGGTAGTAAAATCTTATTTTATAATGAAGTATCAAATAGCTCAGGTAATTTATTGAATAGTGTACTGAAAGTGAAAAACTCACGGCATCTTAAGGTTGAAGAAAATTATTCAGTTGAATAATTTGGGGGCTATATGTAACTACAAGGAACAGAGAGCTATCCCTCACACCCTTCCTGCCTTTCTCTTTTCATTCAGATCCCCCAAAGGGGTTCAGAGGTGGCCTGAAAATACTCTGATGAGATGGAGGTACTTAAGGAGACTAGCATAAAAGAACAGAAACATTATTTTTAAAAACGTGGCAGTTCTGACTCCTCCATCGCAGGTCTGTGATGAAGATTTGGTACAGGCTGGAAGGATGAACAGGGCTATCAGCAGGGTTGGGAGTGAGGGGACCAAGCAGTGAGGAGGCCATTTTCCATCACACTAGTCTTGCCACTCCATCCCTCCCAGTGCATCTCTCTGGGGACAGAGCTGCTGTAGATTTACTGCACGACGAGGAACGGTACCAAAGAGAAGGGCCTTTGAGGGGTGAGGCAGGTGAGGTGGCCCCTAGAAGACCTGCTGTACATAATGGACTCAAAGCAGAGATAGCTGTCCATGTGCACTGACTTTATGTGGACTTAAACTGCACTCTTACAGGAAGCCAGAGGTTTTGTGGAGAATGTGGCAGCAGGCACCTAGTTTACACGTGGGCTTCCACCGGTGTGTGTCTATATGTGTATGTATGTGCAGGGTAGTTAAAGTACAGGGTGGAGTATTTCTTTTGTCTTTTTAAAGCACAGAGTGGAGTCATGAAGTAGCATCCTGCATAAAAAAATTACACTTCTGATTCCCTTTGAAGAACTAATGCCTTGTGCTATTTCTCCAGTGGTGGAATCGACCAAGTTCATCACATCCCCTCATCCACCCCTTTTTTGAGCCACAGCAACAGGGCAGAACTGCACAGAACTGGCAGGCAAGCAATAAAGGACTGAATGCTAAGTGTGAAAGGCTTCTGGGTTACCTCTTACGTGCCCGGCACTGGTGCTACAGATGGGCACTGATGACTTCTTCCTGAGACTCCTGTAAAGTTAACATTAAGATCTCCACTTCACAGATGAGGAAACTGAGACAGAGTTCAATGTAACGTAGATGGGGAGTCCTGACCCTTACAGCCGGGTTTTTTTCTACAAGTCATGCTGCTTCCTATAAACTCTCTAATCCATGAGTGAGGATGCTCAGTCTGCAGTCACCCACAGGAAGAGCTCCCTCAGCCCTCCAAGTGTTTTAATGGCAAGTCCCATCCACCACATTGCTCCTCTGGCTTCTCTTTGTGGCAAGGGACAGACACCTCGTCCTGCGGACAGTGCCTTGAGGGAGCAGGCTGAACTGCTATCACTACCCGGCCCTCCTCTCCCTATAGTTTCTTACACTCCTGTGGAGCTATAACCTACTTCCAGGCCAGCCGCTAGACTACACTGTCATTCATGCCACCATCGTTCCTTTTGTTCAGTCTGTTTCTTAAATGTAAAATTTTGGGGCTAAATGATTTGAGCCTTAAAACTGTCTATGAATTATTTCAATAAGCTCTACCTCAGCCACTAATGGTCAGCTTCTTCCATTGTAAAATGGAGACCATGTCAACCCCTTAAAGACAAGGAGGAATTTCTTGTCACTCCTCCCTCTGCCTTATAGCCAGGCCACCCTGTAGTCTTTGTTCGCCCTAGAACATTGTATTATCTGCTCACACCTACACCTTCATTGTCCTCCTCCTTCCACTTTGCCCTTTTCTTGGCTATTGCCACATAGCTTCTGAGTTTCAATGTATACATCACCATCACAGGGAGCCTGCAGGGTTTCCCACACCCCACCAAGGTCGTGTCGCCTTTCCCTGTGTCTTGCAGAATGCTGTACCTGAGCCACCCCAGGTCCTTATCATCTGTATTCCTTTTCTATGGAGCCAACAGATAGAGGTTCATAACTTATGACTTGCAGACTAATCCAAACCATAGCCTCTTTTTGTCAATAAAGTTTTATTGGCACACAGACACAATGGTAGGCATAACAGAAAGCATATGGCCTGAAAAGCCTAAAATACTTACTATTTGGTCCAGAAAAAGATTGCTGAGCCCTGATATATCTGTAAGATTTTTGAGGATAAGGCCTGGGCCATAGTCCTCTTTTTTATCCCCAGGGCCTCTGGTGGGACCTTGTACAAAGAGTGTTCACTCAATATTTGAGGAATTAACCAAACACAAGACTGAACAAAGTTGCCCACTTTGGGATTCCTTCATCAGCCCTCCGTCCCGAGTGTCTCTCCCTAAGGAAAATGAAGTATGTAGGAACCAGAGGTCCCTAAAGCAAAGGAACTAGCAGACCTAAGTTCTTTGCAACAAATTTGAGAAATTCTGACACTGAATGGAGAGTTGCCACCAACTGGAGGAATTGGAGAAACAGAACACAAACAGCTATTTTAAAACAAACTCTCAATCAATAGTTCTCTGTTTATATCAAGTATTGGAAAGAAGTACTGACAATACGGTGTTTCTTGTGAGAAGATGGGGATTTTGTGCACAGTAAGTCACATAATCCGAATCCTCAGCCAACTCTCAGCCTCTATGTAGGTCAGCAGGTGTCCCCAGTCAAGTTGCAAGGGTGGCGTCATATTGGCATGTGAGCTGGTGCGCGGGTACCTTAAAGAAGAACCTCAGAGAGACTTAGTATTCTGAGTCAAACCTAATGGCTTGGCAATGGGCAGAGCAGTTCACTCAAAGTTTTGCCCAAAGGGTTGAATTAATTGCATTCTGTTAGTTACCCTACTACTTAATGGAAAAACAGCATCCAGCAAATTCCCGGAAGTGCGGCACATCGTTAGAGTACAGATAAATTAGTGACATGAAAAATGAAAGTGTGCCCAAAGAGTCCCGTGGGTGGTAGAACTGAAATACAAATGTAGCTAGAGAACTATAACACTTCAACCCTGAAATTTAAATCTAATCTTACATGGTTTTCTACTTAGTTTTTATTTATGGTTTTTTCTTTCAGGTGGCAACCCAGTTAAATTTACTTTTTTTTCCCATTTCAACCCATAAAGAAGAGGAAAAACCCAACCACTGTAACCATTAAAGGGAAGCCTCTACACGGCAGAGCTGGTGGAAATGCTGAGGGCTACTCTGGGTGTAGTGAATAAATATATCAACGGGCCAATAAACTTGGAATAATCATCCAAAATATGTTTATTAAGCAACTTATGGCTCAGGGTGCTCATCAGACATTGTACAAAGGGATTTTATTGTTACAGATTGACGAGTACAAGATAGCACCAAAGGCAATTCAGTACTGTACAGATGTGGGTTAGAGAGATACAAGTGAGGTTAGAGCCCTTCTTCATACCCTGTATTTCACCCATGAACATGAAGTTAGGAAGAAAAAGCCCAGATAACACATGATCATAGAAAGAATGCTTCCTGTTAAAAAATATTATCTGATTTAGCAGCAAGGAATCTTTATAAATATATTCTTTTAACTATGTGGGTTTTTCATAATCTCAAATTCCCTGGATTCATGAAAATGTTCAGAAAAATAAGATTATCATCTTAGGAGCCATGTCTGAGGTGTTTGCATCTCAGTAAACTAATAATTTATACTGGGGAAATTAACTCCACCATCTGCCCAACCTATGAAGCATCATTTGGCAAATGGTGTAAAATGAACGATATTGATCCTGGACCGTGAAGCAGCAGGGCCTTCTCGTATTATAAACAGATATCCCAAATCCGGGAATATCTTGGTTCAGGTAAGATTCCAACTTTTTTTTTCTTTTAATTGCAAATTCATCACATTGCTTCAAAAGCAGAGATAGTTGATACATAATTTTAATCTAATTTAAAAATAAAGCAGTTTACTAGCTAGTATCATTGGAAATCAACGGTCGAATGGAAATTTCAAGTTATTAGATAAAGTACATTTTTCTAAAATAAGAGCAATCTTATTTTTGGCTTCTGCCATAGTAACCCAAGCCCGGGGACCAAGAATGCTCCATGACTCATGGTTTTATTTGAAAATGAATACAATCTATCACATTCTGGGCCTGCTATTATTATGTGATGCAGCAAAAAGCAAAATGACCCACCACATTGTTCAAAAATAGAAATCTCTTCTGGGAAGTTCTTTCCTTAGAGCCTCAGGGTAGACCTACCAAGGAAGACACACAGATACACAGAAATGGGTGGCGCTCTAACAGGAAGGCACCTACTTCCTCGGAGCACCCCTGCCTAGGGCAGAGGGCCTGCGCAGGGAGAAAGTCAGTGTGACCACCTCCCTGTCCTCCTCAGTGATCCTTTTGTAGGAAACTGGGAAGAACCCAACTAAATGGCCAGCAAGCAGTCATCCTCCAGATCACACTTTTCAATTTGGCCAACAGTGAGTGTATCATTAAAGACATTTATAGATCAAATTGTTCAAGGTAACCCAAATCCCCATATAGCTCAAATCCCCAGCCCTGAATAAGGAATGGAATTAAGCGGCATGGTGTCCATGTGCTAAATCCCATCTGTTCCTGGGCAGCGGAAGCTCATGGGACAGGGAAGAGGACCCGTATGACATTGCTGCTGACAGGGGAGGACGGAGCATGAGGTATGGGCACGCTTTGCTGTCACTGTTGTTTTTCAGTGAGGGAGAGAAATTATAGAATGCCAATTTGCATTCTACAAAGTTTGTGCTTCTGGAAAATCTAGTTTATAAGTATTCAGCTTCGAAACTCAAGAGAGGACTGAAGAAATGACAGGGATGGAAATGTGCAAGGCAAGGCTCAAATGGAGCAAGGAGCCTGTAATGGAGCAGGGTGCCAGAGCACAGCATTTGGATGCACATGCAGACGTTAGGCGGACAGAGCATTCCAGCAGTAAGTGATATAGATCAGCACTATAAAGAGAACATGGACAAGACAGAAGCCTATAAGGTCCCTGGAGCGGAGGGCAGAAGTTGGTTGTGGGGGTTTCTCCCCGAGTGCCAGCAGAGTGTCAACAGTCTTTCGAATGTGACGAAAATCCAACTGCAGGATGTCAAACGGAGAGCAGAGGTCAGCCTATTCCGAGGGCAGCCGTTAGAACAGAAAGAGACAGTGCATACAATTAAAAATACACGGAAGAACAGCTGGAAAGAAGCAAACATTTTTGGTTACTAGCAAATGGCAGGAGTAATCCCTTAGTTCAAGCAGGTCAAACCCTCTCCACCATCAAAGGTTTTTAATCCATTACAAAAGAAAAGCAGAATACTCAGAGTGTCTTATGCAAATAGGACAAAGAAATCCTGCGCCAAGATTTCAACTGTGAAAGAGGAGCTTGTTTTGTAAGTTACACATCATTCTGACATTCAAACAGTTCTAATATTCAAGTGGTGTCATGTGCTCAGTAATAGCATAGAAAGAAGAGCTTTTCACTTGGGACATAAAGGAAATAAACATAAACTTTAAAGTTTAACCTCTCTCTTCCTCGCTACTCTCAATGGATCTTTTACCCTGTTCTAGAGAGAATGTTTCTGAAAGTTAACACAAACCTCTAATTTATTTTTGTTTTAGAACTGTTGATAAACTCTGGAGAATACTTGCTCTAATTATGTCTTTACATGTCTCAAAAAGTACATAAAATTTCAGATTTTTGTAAGTAGACATTAAACATTAAAATGTCTAGAGGAGGCTTCTGGGATGCAAAGTTAGAATAAAAGACCATCCCTGCCTAGAGTTATTATGTAAATTCCTTCACCGCAGCACAGGTACGGTGGGGCACCAGGCCTCCGGGTGTCAGCAGTTTGACGGTCACCACACCGGAAGACAGAACACCTACTTCCTCAACTAAATGCAAAACTTAGATGCTCAGTCTTCCAGTTGACCTGTGGCAGCCTACCACAGTCAGGAAGCAGCTTTCTGGTACAATGAGTTCTTAAACCAGAATTTGAAGCCGTGGAGTTTAAAATTTACAATGATTATAAATGATACGACAGTAAGAAAAAAAAGTTGTGGTTTTGCTTCCAAATTAAATGAGGATCAAAGATATTTGTGCTATTTCATAAATGCAGCTTTATTTTCTTATTAGGCAATGCATTTAAATTTATACGACATGTATTTTTTACACACTTTGAAGCGGACTGCCCCTTTATTTTAGCCTCCCTGCTAAGCAGATACAGATCACAGAGCAATAGATGATTCAAAGTTAGTGGTTTTTCTTTCTTCTATCCTCTGAAGTTAGCTCAATACCCTCAAGTAAGTGGGAATACTACATTATCAGATGGGTTGAAGAAGATTTAAAACATTCAGTTTTATTAATGAAGGTAGAGATACTCTTAACAAAAGACTTTTCAGGATTACTAAATCACATTATATCTATTCAGATCTTGTGTGTTTTCTCAGTGGATCTGGAGGAATCAAGATTTTACTGTTCTGAGTTCTCCCAGGAATTAAAATGGCAAAAAAAAAAAAAAAAACAAAAAAAACAGAATTAAAATGGCTACACATAAACTGGGTTTCACTGGGAGACAGATGCTGGTCAAGGATCAACAGATGGAGAAACATCTAAGAAAAGTTTTCCATTGAAGTAAAAATGTTCTATTGCAATATTGTACTTAACCAGTGAAATCTGAGCAAAGCAGAGAGGAGACAAAAGGCTCACACACAAACTGAAATGTGATTTTTACAAAAATGGTATTTCCATGTCAAAAGCAAACCATTCTATCTCCAGCAAGTATTTCAATACGTTTCCCAGAACCCTACGGAGCTTGTCTGCTCTGTTCCCCGAAGGGCCATCAGAGCACCTTTGCAGTTTTCAGGGTCCTTATTCAGGGTCCACACTCCTCAGGGAGCTGACAACACAGACCATTCTTCTCAGCCAGGAAACAATTTCTTGATGTCACAGAAGCTGGGCTTAATTACAGTGGCTAAGGCTACAGTCACAGCTTGTGGTAGTTTAAATTAAATTACAATCTCTAAAGGAAAACAAAAAGGTCTTAGCCTGGCTGGTAGTCAAAAATCTGAACCATCATAATTAATGCACAGAAGGTGGACTGCTAGGCCACTTGAGACCGCTCTCTGATTCAGCCCTGCATCCAGCCCTCCCAGTGACGCTATGATGCAAACTGAGGAAATCCCCAGGGCAACTCAGCATTTTCTGGTCTCCTGCTTTCTAAAATTTAGTCTTAATGAGAAGGACTTCAAGATTATACTTTATTTCTTTCTGAAAATTAAAATTGGTAAATACTAAAAAAAGGAAACAAGTTTGAAGATGCAAAACTTCACTATTTAGAGCATTTATAATTACTGAAGGCATTTGAAAAACATAATCACTCAGAACCTCCAAAGGCAAAGGAAGATGCTAATTTCCACTATAAAGAACAAAAAACAAAATCAGCAGAGGGTCGTGATTCGTTTAGAGTTGCACACTGAGATTGTTATTACTATTACCAGTGTGGCTGAGATTACTCTCAAAGAATGGCTCAGTTTCCTGAAATACTATGAACACAGACAGAAATGTAGACCCATCTGACAACTGGTCTAGATTTTATGGAAGTTCTGGGTACCATATAGTCTAAATTTTAAGCGCAAACCATATCTAGGCAGGAGTCTTATTTAGAAAATTGGCATATATTTAATTTACTTAAATATAATTTTAATTTTAAAAGCCAGTAGGGTGGTGCCTTGTTACTCATTATTAATTGGTTCCAGGAGGCTCTCTCCAAATATATGACAATGGATTGCCAATTTTATGGACTTACAACATAACTCCAGTATTAGTAAGCTGATTTATCTAGAAATGCAATTTAAAATTTTCTGAGGATTCTGCTTCTGAAATGACTTACTTTTAACTATGCATGTATGAAAGGCTCTCAGACTCCGGAGGTGACCAATAGGCATTCAAGTGAGAAAGGCTGCACAATCTACCAATAAAAGATGGGCTGATTCTACATGTTAAAGAAAGGCTCTTTTAAATAAATTAGAATTTTAAAATTGTTACAATAATAATAAACCTTTCAATCTGCATCTCTGGTTATTCAATTTCAGAATTAACTAATATAAATACAAAATTAAAAATAAATATTTTAGTAGGAATCTCAAAAAAGGTGTTGGTTTTAATTTAAATTGATACTTAAGTCATTGATCTGGAGGCAAAAAAGGCTGAAAGAGGATAAAAGAACTCATTTCTCCTCAAGATGAAGACAAAACAAAATAGTAGCTTTAACTTAGACAATGTCTTTGAAAAATAAAAATTCTTATCAATTATATAATTTCCCAAATCCTCACAACAGGTGTACAGTAGGAAATTTATTAGTATTTCAAATAGAAAAATCTCATAATAAAAAACAAAAATGTAAATATCAATGGTACTAAAAAGAAAATCTCAGCCATAATTCCTCTTATATTAATACAATCTTGTTAGTATTTGAATGTACTTCGGGATATTAACTCCACTTCACTGGTTCAGAAACTGAGGGACACCAAGTGACCTGTCCTTGTGGATACAGGGTAGAAACCTGCCACCTGTCACAGTCCTGAAAGGACGCTGAGCTGCCCAGACAGGCAGCAAGTGGCCGCTGACTGCCAAGGTGTCTGCCACCTACCGCCACTTCCTGCCTTTAATCTGCTCTTTTCTCTGGCAGCTAGGAAGAAAAAAAGCTCATTTCTACTTTGAGCTCCTCCTCCCTTAAAGAAGGCAAGCCTGTTAACTAGGGCCTTGCTTCTGAAAGAATTCTGAGACCAAGGTTGCTTATTTAAAATTGAGGAGAAAAGTGTCCGTGGTAAACCGAGTAAACACCTATTTTCTATGGCCATAATGGCCATATAACCTCAAGGCCCAACTAGACTCAGATTCTTAGGTGACACAAAGAATTTATCCTGAAGGATTCAGAAGTCCACTCAGCCTATCTCCAGGATCATGTGGAGGCGAGCACAGGTGGCAAGTCAGCTGCACAATTTAAACACCTAGCACCAGTACCACAAAAGCCATGGATGGCGCCTCGCCCTGCCTACAGTTCTGAGTGCAGCCCTCTGAAGAAGCCACATTTATAGATGAGCCACTCTAAAACCATTCTTTCCTACCTGCCTATAAAAGTGGGTCTGAACATTCCACTGAAGGCCTGTCTCACCCACAACCCTCTACTATTTATTCATTGAATTTTGGTACAATCCTGCCACATCCTGCACAGACACATTTCCTGGATGTTCAGCAAACCACAGACTGGTTCTGTGGTTCTAGCTGCTGAATCACACATGAATGTTTCTTGAACCTTGACCAACCCCGGGGAAAATATCTGTGATTGTGTTCATGGGGACGTCTAAAGAAAATATAATAAACTATAATAATCAAAACAATTTTAAAATTTCTTCCATACCATCATAGGACTTTCAAGTAATCATTTAACTACATCTGCTCGGCTACTGTATTCCACCCATATGTGCCTGATATGTAAACTGCTTACCCTGATTTTAGTTTGTAGTTTCAAATGATGATTCTACTACAGGATGATATAAACTAGATACTGAGTTTAAAAAAGGCAGAACTCAAGCTCTTCATAGCTTGTAAATATAGATAAATTATGGATAGAGAAGAAAGCAGGAAAAGCTTATAAATTAGAGAGAATGAACAATGCTGATTACTGGGAAATCAATAAATATTTACCTAAATGATTAAGTTTGGTGCAATAGGAAAAAATAATGATATAAATCCTTTGTGTTTTTAGTACCAAACTTTTAAAATGTCTAATTGTAGGTGGAGAATCTCTGCAAGTACCCTTGCGATACAATCATCATTTTAGTGTCAATCATCAGTTGCCCAGGGCCACATGGACACTGCAACACTGACCCTCTTTAGTGAAAGAAGTACACATATCTATGAGGATGGGAGTCATCTGGTCCCACGACTTAGTGTCACATTCCCAACGGAAACATTTCCACATGCATGGTTTGAGATGAAAACACGCTGACTGGAGTACACACAAAGATTGGCCAATTGCTTTCCAAATGGGAATTTATGGTTTCCATTAGAATACTTCTTTTTACATTAACATTCTCACTCAAGAACTTCAAATACTACAGACTTTTTCTAGTACCAGTGACCTTAAAGTTACTCTAGATACTAGTAAACTGCTGTTATACTATCCATCACGATGGAAATTAGACACACACCCACACACACACAAAAATAATACACACACACACAATTAAAGACTTGAAAATCACCTAAAACCTTAAAAATAATTTCAAAAATATCCTAAATGACATATGACATACTTCTTACTGAGCACAGTGGGGCATTGGCAAAAAAAGGTCATTCACTTCCTCTATTTCATCCTTCTTGGGAATTATTAGTTGCCTATTGGTTGAGAGACACTACGCTAGGGGGGTAATTCAGAAATTATGGTAAATTTTGCTCTGCAGTTTTAAAATTTATTTTCCTTTGTCTTAATTTAAAAAGGAAATTGCAATTACCAACTTTTACTCATAGTAAATAAGCAAGGACATACCTATCTCATTTTGTATCAGTACAATCCAAAAAACATCGATGAGTTTAAAATAATCACAGGGGCTTGAGTCAGAGACACAAAAAAATCAATCATTCAAAACTTCATATGAGAGTTTGGATTCACATATGGAAAATTATTTATTAGCCCATGACAGAACTAAATAATTAGAAAAGTAATTATTTTCATAAATATTTGAAGCCAAAAATGTATACACAATACTAAAATGTGTACATGCAACACAGACACATAAATTAACACTGAAAGTGGGACGGAACACAAAGATATTTAGTCCATCATATAAAAACTATGCTGTTTTAAAAAATCAATCCATATCCTTTATTGATACAGGTCTGACACAGGACGCTTTGAAAATGTTCTCCTTTTCTTCAAACAACATTAGACTCCCCTCACTGACCCACCCACCCTTCAACTCCAACAAGCTAAAAAAACAGTTGAAAAGAAAGAAGTGATGAGAGGGGAGAAAAAGCCTTTTTCACTTTAATAACTCCTACCGCTGAGTAGAATTATATTAAAATGTATTTCTTTCACATACCCAGAAAGAGTTATCTCATGATAGAATAAGTTACTTTATCTTTGGGGCATTAGGAAAGATAGAGAAAGGCATTAATATGATTTCTACCCATGTCTGTTTATCACAATCAGAAACTTCTCAACTTACACAGCTACCCCCAATCCTGACCGAGCTGGCTCCTGTACCCCTGAGAAACTGCTTCATGTTACTAACAGCAAAGCTAAAGCCCCAGAACCGACCAGCTGCCAGAGGACAAGGCTGAGGCTGAGCTTGGCAGAGAGAAAGAGTGAGACAGAGCTGCACTGCCTACTAATAATTGTCAGTTGGGACTATAGCAGACTAAAGGAGAAAATGTAAAATATAAATAGTTGAACTAGAAAGCAATATATAAACATTATTATCAGTGATAATAATAATTCTATTATTTAGTGTTGGTTAGTTTGATTCACATACTCAAAATGCAACTGTAGTGAAAGAAAATCAACCTTTAGGAGGCAACTGCAGGTCTCTGAGTAAGAGTTTTGAATAAGGAATACACCAGTACTGAAATTCTACTCTAGGGAACTTGCTCACTCGCAGCCCCATCGCTTTCTGCTCTTAAGGAAGCTACTGATTCTAGCTAATCTTAGCTGATTAATTTGTTTCCAAGTGTAGAATTTCAAATTTATTTCAAAACCTTAAAGAAATTATTTTCCCTTTGTTCTTAGAAATGAATGTGCTGTGTAGTTATTTTAATGTAAATGCAAAAGAGCAATTTAAGTTAAAATTTTATGAAATGTACTCAAGATTAGTATGTGAGAAAGGAGACTAAAACTACAAGTATAGGGGTTATATCTATCCAATGATTCAAATACACAGATACAATTTTTACTAAAACAGGGTTATTTGAACTAAGTTTGATGTTACCTCTGGTACTCCTAGTTTTCGGCATGCTTCTAAAAAGTTTTCCACGTTTCTCCTGCATTTAGCCATGCTCAGTTTGGGCTGTAAATGCAAATACACAGAAATAACATATTATTAAAAGAGAATACACGGCAAAATTGGAAACAACTTCCTGATAAATTTTAAGATTCTATGATTAGTTTCCTTAGAAAGGAAAACAAAAAGCACAATGGGTTCCCAGTCTAGCACAGAAGCCATGCTGAATAAAGATCGACTATCTTGTTAACAGTGAGAGTGAAGCGACTCTATCATCGTAGAGTTGCACAAAAAAATCAACATTAAAATATAAATCGGCACAGCATTTATTTAAAAATTTATTTATTTAAAATGCTCCCCCTACACAAAAGAAAAGAAGCCTGTTGCCACGTGGAACAACTCATTTTGGAGGAAAAACAAGTAACTCTCCTTCTCAGCTAGGGAGGAAGTTGTGCCTCTCATCATGAGCTGTAGAAAGATGAGGCAAGCAGCCGCTTGGGTAGTTCTGCCCATCCCCCCAGCATGTCATAGCACAGGACACCTGCATAAAGCGCCCTGCACACAGGAGAAACAGGCATGAGGAAGGGACATGGGAATAACAGAAGAGTAGGTTCTGTGTGAGGCAGACAGAGCATCCAGAGGCATTTCATCACATGAAGATCTCAGCTTTTGTCCCTGATCCTTTGGGCCATTGATCTTCTGTCAACTACTTATGGTTTTGGAGGGTCTGTTGTGAAACTCCAGCGATGCTTCACATAATTCAAAATACTGGGATCAGCCAGAATAAGTCAAGATAGTGTGTTTCAAGCTACTAGACCAATGATTCCTGGTCTCTGGAACTGAGGGAGAACCTATTCTAAGATTGTTGCCTACCTTTAGGTAGAGAAGTACTTGCAACAAACACAGTATTTAATTGTCAAATATTGGTTAAAGAATTGTCACCATTAGTAAAAGAATCAAAAATTATACCAATTGAGATGCCAATGTTTTGCTTATCAAATTCTCAAAGACTGAAGAAATTCATTCTTCTAAGGAACAGTCTCTTAGCCTAGGGGCAATAACAGTGATTCTGTTCACCACTACATTCCCTCAGTTTGGGATAAAAAATGGATATCATTACTTTTAGAAATGAAAAATTACAATGCTTAATGCCGGCAATAATATCAATAGTAGGAAAGGCAGCACTCTCGCCTATTGCTGATGATGCAAACGCAATTGTATTTATTGTCCACTATGTGTTAGATACTGTTTTTAGTGCTAAAGATACTACTGTCAAATCAAAAGACACAACACTCAGGCTGCTTAGCTTTATCATAGTTGGCAATATTTAATAAGTTAAAGCAAACTGTAATGTAACACAGGATAGTTCTTAGTTGTGACGGAGTTGCTATAAGGGAAAATGCAGTCACAAAAAGAGCCAGTTCTAAGGGGTCAAGGATCTTGAAAGAACTGAAGCAGAGGAAATGGGGTGCTAGTAGTGCCGAAGGGCCAAGATGTGGAGGGCAGGGTCGGAGCAGCTTTCTAGGCAGAGAGCTGCCTCTTCCTGGCTAGAGTCGAGAGTTACCGGCACAGGCCAGCGACAGGAAGCAGGTTCTAGGGCTACAGCACGGATGGGCTGTCCAAAACGGCTTCAAGAATTTTTGGTAAGTGGACACTTAGAAACAAACTGTACTTCTAAAAAGGAAAACTATAACAACACAGGCTAAAATATTTTATAGTTATTAAAATAGATATTTAAGAAGAATTTTGGGGCTGGGGATTTAGCTCAGGGGTTAAAGTGCTTGCCTTGCAAGCACAGGGCCCTGGGTTTGATCCCCAGCACCAAAAAAAAAAAAAAAAAAAAAAAGAAGAATTTTAACGACAAGGAATACTTAGGCTTTGATAATGCCTTTTAAATACCAGTAAATAGTATATATAAGAAGCTCCAATTTAAAAATACACAAAATGTTAAAGTAAAATGACAGTAAAGTAAATGACAGTAATTGTCTTTTATTCTAAGATAAAGGATAACTTATTTTTCTTTTGTTTTACTCTTTTTCTCTTTTTTCCCAGTCAGGTATTATTTCTCATTATTTTTTCAATTAAAAATTTTTTTTAAAAAAGAAAAAAATCAAGCAATTTCTAAAAGAATATAACATTTTTCTTGAAAAATTAACAAAATATACAAAGCACGTAGGTTCATGATTGATAGTGTCCTCGAACACCTCGTGAACTGGTATTTCTTATGAAAAGATAAATTGTACGTTCCAGCGGGAGGCTGAGGAGTCTGTAGTATCTTTCACAGAATTTGGGAAAAATAATTAAATGAGAATTTGGCATATGGCTGAGACAACTTTTTAGCAGTTTGAACCCCATTTGTAACAGATTCTGGAACATTTCCTGTTGCATTAAAGGCTGGACTTTACTATCCCACGTTAAAGCTGCTAGAAGAGATTTGAAAGAGGAACCAAGGTGGCCTTTTTTTGCTGTATGTTTCTGAGGCAAAAAAAAGTCAAACTTATAAAAGGAAAAATATGTTCAACACTATAGAAAGGAAATTGTTAAAAGGGGATCATCAGATTCTATTTCTGCTTCCCAGAGAAAAGAAAGTAAGACAAACAATACCATCGTGAAGCCTTCCTGGGGGAAGCTTTCGTTCAACAGGCAGATCACACATTACTGTGTCTTATGGATGCTACACAGCACCTTGAGATTAGAGGTTCTAAATTTTGAAAATGTGCTATATATAAACATTAATGACATTAATGGTTCACATTTATGTGAATATCCTCCTCTTAAGAATATGTCCATTATAAAAAAGAGCAAACTGAGTTAAAGACAGGATGTACAATTTGCACCAAAGCCATATGGCTTTTAGATGTAGATCCAGAGTTTTAATCCAAGTCTTATATTCTTTACCCCTAAACCTTTCTGCTTCTCCCAACACAGCAGAAACTGAGTAGAAATTGTTCTCTTTCTATGTAGGCTTCAAAGACTAGCTTCTCTCCAATTCTTTCACTCTGATCCAAGCAAACCAAAATGGATGCTGGAGCTCTCTCTGGCGCGTGCCATGCCCCGTGGTGTCTAGGACCAGGATCCCACAGGCAGGCTTTATCACCCCTACAGGAGGAGGAGGGTTTAGGGGGCACTAATGGAGTCCTATTCCTCCCACCTTCCCCACCATCGCCATTGTGTCCTTGAGCACAGTGTGAGGAAGGAGTCGTTTAATGCATGACTGGCTGATGACCTCCAGCTTGACAGGTTAGTCAGAGTATTTTCCATAGGCTGCACATCTTTATAGAGCTATCCTAAATCCCCAGTGACAAATAAAAGAACGAGATCCCATGTTGGAGGGAAGCTATCAACCAAAAGAAGCTTTCTGTAAAGACTTCTCACTGTTTAAACAACTGTGTGAGAAAAGGATCTTTATGTTCCTACAGTCCTAAAGTCAGCAGTAATTTCAGTAATTTCTATAAACTTGGTATTTGAAATAAAGCTATTTTCTGCCATTTACATATTTACTTTAATATTCTCCCCTTGCAGTAAAAATGTCACTTCATTCAGACTCATTCCTGTGATCTGTTCTTCTAGTTGTTTGGGGCCTAAAGGACTGGAAAGGATTGGAGCAGGGGCCTCTTAGTCGCTCTGGCAATCTTAACCAATCACACTGTCTAAAAAGAGTCTGTTTCATGTCAGAGCTAGTTTCCCTTTCTATGGCGTTACTTACAACTGCTGGTGAGGGCACGTGGATGCTTGCGACAGACCGTGGGCGGATGTGGTTGACCAGGTGGCAGAGCACAACACCATCCATGAGCGCCGCGCCCAGGTCTTCGTGCAGAGTGACCTTCAGTCTCATCTCGATGCTCTGTGGGGCAAACAGAAGAAAACCAGTCGCTATGGATGCCCTCCACGGTAAAGTACAGTCACAAGTATTTATAGACTGAGCCACCAGTTTCGTTTTGGGGACAAGAATAAGGATGCTCAGAAAACACTGACATTATTTCAAATTCTTCAAACAATGTACAAAATCCTTCTGTACAGAGCCAAATTTAATTGTATCTAATATTTTTAAATTAAAATTTAAAAAATAATGGAATCATTCTTGAGTTCAGGTTTTTCAGCTGTGGATATGAAAACATACAAACAATGAATTCTTCATGGGGTAGAAGAGGGATAAAGTGATGTTTTTCTCATGGATCATATTTTAGTTGAAATATGAATTACTAGCTTTTTAAAAAGATTAAACTGTTAATTTTGAGGCATTCTAGATTCATACGCATTGGTAAGAAATAATAAAGGGAGATTCCATGTAGCCTTTACATAGTGTCCTCCAAGGGCAGCAACTTGCAAAACCACCATGATACTAATGTGAGCGGCGTCAAGGTGGACAACATTCCCATCACCACAGGGATGCCTCGGGCTGCCCTTTCACGCCACACTCACTGTTCCCCATCCTAAAAGGCTCTCTGCCCTGTTCTTTTTCTCCTTTCCTTCTACACCTCCAATGACAGGAGTTGAGATCTTTTGTTGGACTCCCATAGGTCCCCGAGGCCAGTTTACTGATTTTCAGTCTGTTTTCTCTCTGGTGTTCAGATTAGATAGTTTTTCTTTATTTCCCTTGTCACCTCCATTCTAGTTCTTGCTTTTGTCTCCTCTCTTCTTCTGTGGAGCCCATCCAACAGGCTTTTTATTTTGGATGATATATTTTTCAGTTCTAAATTTCCACTTGTCTCTCCTTTATATGTCTGTTTTCTTTTTCCTTGTGAGATGTTCTACTTCTCTGCTGAGTTGTTCTATCTTTTCCTTTCTTGGAACCATGTTCCTAATATGCAACCATGTTATTTCAACAGAGCTGCTATAAACCCTTTGTCGGTAATTTGCAAAACCTCTGCCATGTCAGGGTTGGCATTTGTGAAATGTCATTTTTCATTTGGTTTGTGACTGTTCTGGTCCTTAGTGTGATGAATGATTTTCAGTTTTAGGCCAAACATCCTTTGTGCTACATTGTGAGACTCCGGAGCCTAGTTAAACCTGTTTCATTCAGCTGGCTATTTTTTTGGATACCACTATGGCAGGGATGGGAGAATTCCATCTAGTTACTGCCAGACCAATGTCCAAGTCTAGGTTTTCCCCCAGTCTCAGGTGGCCGGGTGACGGGGGTAAGGGTGTGTTTTCTTTCAGGTGGGGAGAGATGGCAAGTTAGGCTCTTCAGGTGGTCTTCTCTGGCACTGTGGAAGCAAAGGGCTCCTGAGTAAGGCAAGGATGAAACACTGGCTCTGACTTTGGCTTCTCTGACATCACTCCTGCCCCAGTGCAGCACAAGTCCAGCCTCCGGACTTGGCCTTTGCTGGAGTGCAGAGGATGGGACTATCAATCTTTTCTCTGGTGTCCAGCTGAAGCAGGGTATTTATTGTCTAAACATTTTCTGTCTTGAGAGCCTGCCGTTTCCTGGTTGTCTGGCTAGAGGAAGCAGGCTTTTGTTAAGGCTTCCTCTTTTTAAAAAATATCTCAGCCCATTAGTGTTTCTAGTTCCTTCAGCTCCAAGTCTGAGCTATCCAAGGACGAGAAAGTCCCCTGAGCTCACCACCACATTGCTCCTCAAGTCCTGAGCCAGCCCGCCCTCTTCTCCTGTCCCTCTGGAAAGTCCGCATGTTGCTTTTACATGCATTGCATAAGGACCTTGGGGGAGGAGTAGGAAGACATATATCTATCTACTCAATCTTCTTAAAAGGAGAAGTAGAGAAGTAATTTTAAAACCTTGAAGAAAAGTTGCTGCATTGCAAAAGAAGTTCTTTTTAACTGGATAATCATCTAGGAATGGATAGCTTAATTTGGTGATTTGTAATGAATGAAAAATAGTGTATATAAGGTTATATAAATCTCTTTCAGAACTGCCTGTGTACAGATACCTACTTTTTAAGGCATTCCTTCATTCTCTAGTTTTATGTCACTAAATTAAAACATAAATTAGTAGTATGGCCCAGATTTAAGATAAAATAGTGAGATATCACTTTTTAAGAGAACTTCCTTAACATTAATCTCATTTTCATATATCCTGAAAAGTTTATCTTCCAAGCTTACAGCACATTCAAATCCTCTGTGCAAATGACAGGCCTGACTTTCCCTTTGTGTTTATGAAGTAACCCCAGTGACTTAATGTGGTGGTAAGAGTCTGTTAAATGTTTGTCTTTTAAATCTTTCCTCCTGACTACCTGTTAAACCATATAGGAAGTATCATCTGTAATAACAGAGATGCTGACCTACATTAATTTAATTTAAACTTTATTGATAGGATTTATTATACCTTGGTAGAATCCATTGCTATCTGACATAATGTATCTCTTTAGTTTTGTTGTTGTTATTGTTTTTCTTATTTACTGTCTCCAGTAGTCTACAGGCTTCATTAACAGCAAGGGCTTTTTTGTTCTTTCCTATATGCATCACCCAGAATAACACTTGGAAGAGCATGGTGAAAGGAGACCTGGAGAAGAAGCTTTCTTATCCTCTTCTGAGTCACAGCTATGGTACTTTGCTTTGAATATAAAGAACTAAAGTTATAAGTCATAACGTGCTGCTTTTAGTTACAAATACCGATGTCTTCTTCCTTGGTAATGAACCCTTGTGGTATTTTACCTTCCATATGTAATCTTTTTAACTAGACAAAAAGACCGTGAGGGTACACAAATACCTAGAGAGCGCCCACCAGGAACTAAAACTTACCATAAAGGACCAGATAGCCCTAGTCCCTGCCACTACCAAGATTAAAATTGCCAACAGCACACATTGCAAGACTGCATCCTTAGGAGGAACTCGAGTGGTCTGCCTGCTAAGTGATTACGATAAAAGCTCTGACCAGCATGGGCTACAAAGTGACGACAACTACAAACATCTTTAAATTAACGGAATATTACTAGTAAGCAAATAATAAACGGTGTATTAGTTAAAGTACACCAAAACTGAAATAATGCCAGCATTTACACATGTTTTATTTCTACTTACAGCCTCTTGTATTCTTTGCAGAACTTCACTAAGATAGATTAGAACTGTTTTCAGAACATGAAGAAATGGAAACACAGGGTTATTCGGTGACTTCCCCGATGTCAGTAAGTGACCTAACTAGGGTTGAAATTACCATTGTTTGTAATGCTTCCAAGTCTATTTTCTGAAAATTATTATTGTCTTATATAGTATTTTTTGAATACCTCGCGGAGTTGTTCCACCAACTCTTTTTCTTCTCGTAACTGTTCCATTTTTCGCCGAATTGTAAACTGTGGGTCTATAGATTCCAGATTTCTCTGAGGTCTTAGAAATACTAGAACAGAAAGGAAAGAAAATCCTTTAGGCTTGGCCTTGCACAGCAACCTAACACACAGGGCTGTTCACATTTAAATCAAACAAATAATCTCTCTTTTCATCCCAAATAATTTACCACTCACAGAACGAAGAAATTCTGAGTTCACAGGGAAAGTTTGGTTGGAATATTCTAAAGGAGATTGTATTTTAAATTATATTCGGTTGTGTGAACTAAGAAGCTACGTTTTTTGGAGGCAATAACCTGAACCCAGCGAAGTGTCTGAGCGGCTGTGGAGACCATTACAGGCCACTTCTTGGGCAGATGCCCTGCCTCTCTCTTTTATCCACTGCCTTCTTTCTAAATTTTCATTTACATTCAAATTCTTTCATTAAATTCAGATAATTTATCTCCAGAAGACTCCAGAATTGATTTGCATGTTAAAAATAAGTGTAGGTTAATTTTTTGTTAGCATAACATTTGTGTAAGCCTGAGTAAAAGCTAAGTGATGATACAGAGGATTACATATTTGAGTGTGGAATGGAAAATTTCTGCCTTTATTGTATCCGTGACCAGGTATCCAAGAAACCAGCTCTTCAGAGACAACACAGACTCCTTTCAGGGAGGATGGTGGGATTAGAGGCAATTTAAAAAAATCATCATTGGCTTTGGATCCTTAAAGTTATAACCTCTGAGAACAGTAACTAATAACAATGCTTCCTCTTGAAGGAATTAAAGTATATGCCTTAATCCCAGCACTCTGGGAGGCTAAGGCAGGAGGACTGAAAGTTTGAGGCTATCCTGGACAGTTCAGTGAAATAGTGTGACCCTGTCTCAAAATAAAAATGGGCTATTGATATAGCTCAGTGCAAAGGCTCTGGATTGAATCTCCAGTACAAGAAACCAAAATGAAACCAAACTAAACCAAAACAAAAAAACTCCAGATGTTTTCTTGTCAGGGATCTAGTTCGGAGATAGACGACTTGCCTTGCCTATGGGAGGCCCTAGATTCAATTCCAGGTACTTCACAGTCATATAAGATTAACTTCTAGAGGTAACATCCTCCAAAGATCAATCAAGAAGGCAAAAACTTTTATTTTTAATTGATTTTTAATAATACAAATCCCAAAGAAGATTTAAACTTGATATTTTTCTTCTTAGAGATTTTTATCCTAAAAATTGACTTTCCATGTACACAAGTGGGAGAAGAGAGCTGTGTTTGACTCCTCCGTCTTGTGTAGATTTTCAGATCGGGGAGCACAGTGGAGACCTTCAGGAAATTTTGGGTAAAGAATTCCAGTATGAAAAATCCGTATAGTACCGCATAGAAGCTTGCACGGGCAAACTGTTATCACAGTAGTTTCTAATGCTATAATTTTAACAATGTAGAGAAAAAAAAAAACAATGTCAAAGCAGAATATGCAACTTTTATTCTACCCTGATAAAGATTTTCCTATGGGACATTTTAGAAATTCAATATTAGATCCTCTTAAAAATTAAATATGGTTTACTAGTATAATATCTTGAATGAACAGCCTTGAGCCCACTCCATATAATTAAATATCCTGTGCTCACCTAACTACATTATTTTAATTCCACTGTGTCCCTTTGGACTTTCTTCCTAAATCAGTTCTAGGGACATGTGAATCAGCATTCTGACATTCTAGGGAATATCAGGGAAGGTGACACATCTTAAATCCTTGACTCCTAGTTGGTGGAGAAAGAGAATGATCTAGTAATATGCAAAAGGCCTTCTGCCTTCTGGAATCTCATCCTGTGGCCTGGGCCTCTGATGGGCACCACCCAGGGAAGTCCCAGGCAAAGAGAGCGACAGGCATCTTGTCAGAGGAGGTCTCTAAGGCTTACAAAGCCAAAGCCCACAGAAAGCAAGACCAACTGCTTAAAAAATAGAGTGAAGGCCGGCAGTAGAAGGGAAGAGTGAGCCGGCAAGGACAGATGAGGAGTTCACAGAGACAAGGGAAGTGAAGGAAAGTCTGACAAATTAGGACGCACGGAAGAAACTGGCGAATGTATTAAATTTGCCTTTATACCATCTCAGGCAAAACAAAACAAAAAATCTACTCACTGAAGCAAAGCAATTCAAAGACAAATGTATGAAAGTGTAAAATCCAGAAATGATCTGTATCTCAAAAGGGAAACAATTCAACCATGTTTACCAAAAAAAAATCCAGCAATGTGGACAGAGTTGGGTAATACACATACATACCAGCAAGGGGCACCCCAAGACCATCGAAATAAACTTCATGTTTTCTTTGGAGGTTTTATTTTCCTTTACCTTTCTCTGGGGCATTCTTATCTAATACAGCATATTTAATATTTTCAATATGTTTTTATTGGCAGTTTTCACTCTGAATATGAAACTATCAGGAAGTGTCATGAACTGGGAGCTTTTGTTGAACAGCACACAATTGAAGTGTCTACGCCCTGTGAGGGTCCTGAGAGGAGGCTCAGGGTAACGCACTGGTATCTGGATTTCCATTTCCTGGCATTACGTTTCATTTTAAACTCCTGTGCATCTTAAAAATACAACACATCCGTCTGTGTATCTTCTCTTCAAATGTTAAGCCATCGAAATTTAACACGAAGGCCTCAAATATATGTGAAATTATTAGAAATACTGACTACAGTACTGCTAGTTTTCTAAGTATATTTATTAATTTCCATGGAATATATGAGAATTTAAAATAAATTATTTACTCTCATAATAAATCTGCCAGCTTTCTTTTGCTGAGTTTTTTATGATAGAATGATTTTACTTGGAGGATTAATTAGCTATAATAATGTTTCTTGTGATTTTTTTCTTTCAAGTTATATTTAATAGATATTTAATTATGATTCCAGTGACCAATCTGAGCTATAATCTCAGGAAACTGAGTCATGGGAAAATTATGGCTTTTTGTTAATTCCATATCACTACATATATTTCAAGAACTCCCTTACTTAATTCAGGGAAATAAAAGTTCAATTTGAGGCTACAGGACGTCATTTAAAGACAGACTTGCTGTTAGCACCTGCTTTTCGTATCACATGCAATTCTGACTGCTTCAATGTAAACAGGAAAATAAGGGGCAGGAGAGCAGTGTGCATGTGTGTGCACACAGGAAAGGGGGGTGGATGATTTAAAATGCTGAAAAAATGAATCCTTCTTAACTGCTTTTTATAAAGCAAATTTATAGCATTTAAAATACAAAAAGATTTGGTCATATATGCAATTTGTTTGGCAGAAGACACACATTTCTAAGCACAGCCCGGAAGGAATGATAAATACACTTATGCAGAATGTATCAAAATCAAGCTTCCAGGTACAGGTCAAATTCCACTGGTTTTTCCATCATCACCATCTTTTCCTTCACTCTATCCTCATTCCTCTCTCTTATGAACATGTAAAATTCTTTATCTGGGTCTCTCATAGCACTCACCACTTTTTACATTGCAGTATAAAGATATTTCTCTCTGTTATGAAATCATAAGAGCACATGTTTATCTCCAATTTGTATCCTCTACCCTGCCCCACGAAGGAATGAGCTGGGCAACGTGAATTTGCCAAGGAAAAAATGAAACTAGTGTTTAGAACTCCTTCATTCAAAGATGACTCTATTTAAAGGCCACTTCTGCAGAATTATCTTGTCCCGATAGTGATCTGAGTTTTCCTCTCTGAAAAAGTCCCCTAACCTTAGTCTCCAAGTCTGAACAAAGTAGACTCCGAAGTCACGAGACCGGAGATCCTATCTACCTTTTTCAGAATTGTATCCATCAGGAGCATCACGCCTGGCAACAGTAAGCACTGAATATTTAAGGACGAGCACAAAAAACACTTTGTCTAACTGTTGTGAGAATATATTTCAGTTAAATAAAGGAAAAAAGGTCACTGCTCTAAAACATGGTTGAAATGCACTTTTATCATTTGATTATTACATGAAATGCTCTCTGTAGAAAAATCGCCAATCTATATTATCAATCCTTATTACCTAAATTTAACTAAAGAAGAGGCAATTTCTTCTCCGAAGAAAAAGGAGGTTTTGAAATTTAGTTCTCATGTTCTTAGAAGTGAAGAACCAGGTCTGGTGCAATGTTTATGTTACATAAATCCAGCTGGGGATGTAGCTCCACGGTAGAGCACTTGCCTAGCATGTGTGAAGGCCCCAGTTCTATCCCAAGCACTGCAAATTTTAAAAAGATAAACAAGTTCAAGTGTAGCAATATGGTGGCTTTGAAAAATATCATAGGCTTTAGATTCAGGCCACTGTGAGTTAGAAATTTAAAAAGCTCATTCATTCATTTCCTTTTGGTACCAAAAAGGAACTGCACATATGATTCTGCTTTTGAAATGTTTGAAACCCCTCTCTGGACTCTTGGGTATTTACCTAATCCAGCGGCTTTCAAACCTTCCTGCACCGCATGCTACATAAAAAGCAGCTAAAAAAAGAACATCAGTGTTTGTACTTACTATTATACCAAATAAATGAGCATCTCTGAGTGTGGGGTCAAAACAACTGTAATATGAAGCCAGAATTGAGAATCTCTCACATCCTCAGTTTTCTCATTTTTGAAACACAGAGAATAATACTTACTGTAATATTATTGTAAACAAAATTAAGGAAAATGTCTGTGAGCTGGCCAAGATGCTTATGTCCATTCATTCCCTCTCAGGTGATAATTTAAAAATTAAGCCTAAATTAGCACCCAACCATTCAATGAAAATGAAAAAGCAAAAATGATTCAAAAGAAGATGGGAAAGGTATTAACTTCAAGGTGAAGGGGAAAAAGGAGACTGAATCATGATAGGGAGTAAGAGCAAGGGAAGGAGCAGAAGGCAAGCTTTCAGGTTAAGAACAAACTGAGATAATGCCTCCCATCCAGGGCCCGAGGCAGGCAGACCTCCAGAAGAACTTCCACACTCGCCTCTATTCCTCTGAGGCAGCAGAACTTTGGGAACTGTGGCAATCCAAACTCCCAAGATCTTCTGCTCAGTTTGCCATTTTAAAAACAAATCTTTGAAGAATAAATAATAGGGAAAATGGAAAATTTAAAATGAGATATGGAAGGAAACACTGGAAAGAAGTGAAATAAAAGAATTTTTATATGAAGCTGGCAGTGAACAGGTATAAAAATACCAACTCTTTCGAAATTAGTAACAAAGTTACAATAAGTTAGGTTGGGTTGGTGATAAGATGCCCCTTGTTTAACAAAGGTTCAAAGGGCTGCAGATAATTGGATAATGGAGAAAATATAAGGAAACAAAAGTGATGTAAATTTGATTCCCAGCACCCAAAAAAATAAATAAATAAACAAAAAGTGATGTAGTAATCAGGTTTGAAATGCCAAGAGAGACAATGGAGTAGAACTTTCTACTCAGAAGGAAGCATTTGCAATATTCAGAGTAGGCTGGATTCCTCTTGCAACACTAGCTCATCTACTTGTGGACATGTACTTCTTTAATTTAAAAAGTGTATTAGAAAACATATTCGCATCACAAGGTACTGTTTAGCACAAAAAGAACAGAAATAAGCATGAAAGGTCAGATCTGGGAACCCGCACCAGTATTTTTGTAAAGAACATTTTCTGCACAGAAAATTATCTCTTGCCTAAAGCATATTAGAGACAAACTGCAAAGAGAGTAAAGTGACAACCACCAAACATCAGACACGATTGATGGAGCAGGATGAATACTGAAAACGAGCCTTCTGTATAGCACTGTGAAATAGTGTGATGGGTACATACGCATTCCTGGAATTGTCACTCATGGCAAAAACACCAACTAACAAATGAGAAGTTACTTTCTTTTTAGAAAGACAGTGATTATCTGCTGTGGAAATCTCAGATTTTTTAAGAAAAAGAAGGCAGCATGGCTTAGTACCTAGCACATAGAGACCTCATCAAACACCCTAGATTGGTCTGAGAGGAGATACTGAAGAGTTAGGAGCCCTGCGTGTGGCCTAATAGTGTGACCATGCAGCTCGCCTCACCTTTGTGATTTTAGACAGTTCACCTATAAGGAGAGAAACTCAGACATGTAAGTCTGTGTCTGCTTTTAAAAAGTGCTGTGGTTTCAAATATCATTCCTAAGGAAATACCAAATCACACATAAATCTTTCACACTAGGCTTTATTTCCTTTAGACAATATCATACCCATAAATAGCCACACTTTCTGAAAAACAAAAATCTTCCCTTTTTCAATTTATTTTTTAAATAAAGAAACAATTTATCGTGAAAATTTCCATCTAGCCCCCTTCAATTTCCAGCACTGAAAGCTGGATGATATACAAGGAGGAACTTTTGCTTCATGACTGTTGTATTATCGGAAAATACATCTCCCTATTATACCCACATCATGGTTGTATTTCACATTTCACTTGCTTCCCTAGGAATCACACTGTTTCATTAACATTACTTCTATCACTTTGTATTTTGAAGTAGAATGTTTAAGACCTGAACTAGCATTAGACTAGAGTGTAGATTCAGATATATGCAGTACATAGACCTAAATAATATTTATTTTATTTTTATGTCTTGGACTATTTTAAATATTAACTGGCACAAAATTAAGATATCCACATTAATCCTAACTGGCATCCTCATTTTTTATTTACATGTATTAATATCAGATTTATTATAGTTGAATTTATAATTCAGAAGACGTCAAAGGTCAAAATGTGCAAATAATTTGTTTTAAAAAGAAGGCATGTGATTTCTGTTCATTGTTAGAAATCTCTCAACTTTAACATTATTTTCAGTGCAAGACTCTTAGGATCAGCCATAGTATGTTTTAATTACCTTTAAAGCTCATGTGGTAAGCATAGATAATAAAAGATCAAACTCTAAAAGCATTTACTACAGGTGTGAAAGCAAGCAGAGATAATTCAAATGTGCAAACCCCAAATCTCTGTAGACAAGCAAACAAACCAAAAAACCCAAGCAGAATAGGTAGAGAAGAAAACATTGTAAAATCCTCCCCCAAATCAGAATGCTCATGATAACTAGATTGTAACATGACCAACTACTAGAAAAAATTCACATGCACTTTGGGGACGTCACTGTCTGGGCTGACTCAGCATCTTGTCTGTGTATCAAGCATGCAGGTGAATATACTCGAGCGTCAGCTGCAGGGAAAGGAATGCTCAGTATATTCACTGGCTTATTAATGACAACATTGAAGAAGAGGTACAAAGCCACCTACCATTGTCACTGTCCCCTTCAGATGGAACACTGTAGCTAGAGTTGTCCCATGTTTGTGCCTGTGTAAGTTTGTTGAAGGAGATAGGAGGGAGAATGAGGGCTGGGTCTGCAGGAGAGCGAGAGCCAGGCCGCACATAGTTGCACAAGGACCAGGGAAAACCAAAAAGGCCGCAGCATTTCACAAATGGCATAAGGTTTGTATGGAAATGAAGTGGATTTCATTTATATGAGATTTAATTTCAAATGTACAATACGGGGAGAATGAAAGATGGCATATGGAATAAAAAGAATGATAAAAACTGAGTGTTAGTACTCATCGGTCAAATATTTTGCATGCAGTTAATATCGTTAATCTTAACAGTTCCGCCAGCCCGCAGACTTAAGAGTACTAATGAGTCGTGTCAGTAGAGAGAAAGAGCACCCACAGGTTATAAACAGTCCTACCACACATCTTTCTCGAATACTCTCTGAACAACTAATACTCTTAGAAAATACAATTATGATTCACACAAAAAATTTGGTCATGGAGGACGAAGCTAAATATCTATAAATATATCCATCATTTAGAAATAAAACTATTAAAAAAACAGAAATAAAACTATTACAGAATCCTTGTCTGTTATTAGTGAATTTTTTTCCCCAAGGCAATGTTGAATTTTGTTTTAAAGAAATCTGTAAGTTTCCTGGTATGCTCTACGGACAGCTACATCTAACAAACTCTTCTGTCACCCACACTACACCTCTCAATCCAGGTTTAGATATTGCTCAGTTAAAAGCAAAAATAACAAAAGCAACAACAAAGACGATTTTGGACAGCAACAGAGAATGTTTAATAACAAATCTATCTAACCAAAAGAAAGACGCCAATTTCAGTTGGTCATTTATGAAATGATAACATGTCTTACTTTACATCAAATATAGGTATTTATTTAGGATATTTGTATTTATGAAGCATTCTACATAATTCTTTAATTAGATCATAAGGCAAGGCCAATGAAGTTAAAGAGTATCGTTCTAGGAATAAATATTTGGATACACATACTACCCCTTCTTGGGAGGAAAACACAGAAGAGAAAAAAAATGTTTCTTCTGAAGAAAACTACTGGTCTAAGTCAAGAACCTAAATCCTTATTCTGACTTGCTCATGAGAGTGGTCTCTTTTTATTTATAACCCCCAAATCACAGAAATCCACATACTTAAATTTAAAATAAGATTACCTTTAAACATTAATCAAAAATTGGGTTTTATCCTTTTTAGTTATATGATCTCAGGTTAAGATACAGGAAAAATTATTTTCTACCAAACATGGAAAACATATAATATTCACAAGTTACTACATAAAAATACATAATGCTAATTTTATAAAATCCCAATATCACTTGATGTTCCTGAAGATAAACCAACATTATTTTTGGCAACAGACTCCACAAAGCTTTCAACATTTAGCACAATCTGCTGGTCAAGCATCTCAAGGCTGGAAGCTTGGAGAGGAAATGATCTTTTTCTGTTATGCAAAACAACTCCTACGTTTATTTCTCACCAGTACAAAGAATCTGAAATGATTTACAGTCAAAGTACCTAATTTTGATAAACTGACTGGACTCTATAAAAGAAATTTAAAAGTCACTGAAACAATTTTACAAAAATTACATTGCAGAACTGCACATTCAAAAGAAATTGCTCTTTGGAGATCCTATTGGCTTTTGACTCATTCTACATGAAATATTTTTAAATTCTGTAAAACTGCCTACAAGATTAAGACACAGTTTGTAGCCTGGTACGAGGCCCACAGTGCACAGAGCTGTGACTCTGGTGGGCCTCACTGAGGGCACAGAGGAGGCCTGCCTGGATTCACCTCCATTCCTCCCAACATACAACTGAGACCAAGAAGCCAAAGTGCAGCCCACAACCAGCCACGTCTGCATAGTTCCATACTTGAGAAGGCCTCAGCCATTGGAGTCTTGCTTCATGTACACCTTGACTCTCCACAGAACACCCACTAGGGCCGGGGCTGTGGCTTCGTGACAGCTTGCCTAGCAGGTGTGAGGGCCTGTGTTTCATCCCCAGCACCGCAAAAACAAAAAGAAAACATCTACCAACCCTTGTCACACTTAAGCACCTCCTCAAAAGGCTTTTTTTTTGGGATACAGCTCATTCAAATTGCCAGATAAACCAATACACCTGGCCACATGTTGCCCATCAATCAACTTGCTCCAAGAACGAAAACATATCCCTTAGTAATGAATCATCTTCGGTTTTCTCCTATGGGTACCTTTTTTCAAACTAAACACATGTACACTTCTACTGTCGTCAAAATGCTCCATTGGAAACCCAAGAATGTCTGAGTTATTTACCAGCTTTAGCTTAAAAGTGTCTAAATTCTCCATCTGCACTTGCTTAAAAGCATTGGCAGTGAGTATGCTATATACCAGAGTCAAAAATGGTAACACAAAGGAGGATCTAAAAAAAGGAAGATAGCACCAGAACTTTAAATAAATGGAGAAGTCAGAAGAAACACATTTTTCTATTCAGAGTTCTTCTTTTTATAACTTACTTTTGTGAATATATTAGTTAGGTCAACAAGCAGAATGCTTTCCCATAAGATTTTTTTTTTCATTACTTCTGCTCATTCATGCAAGTCTTACAGTAATCACTCTGTTACATGAATAAATACACAGGTCCTGCCAAGCTAAGAAAGCAACTGGTGATATCTGAGAAAAAAGTCTGCTGCCCTTTAGCTCAGCACAACACCAGGAACCACTGGGGCAACAGAAAGCTATTTTATTTTCCTTGGGTAAAAAAGTTCAATAGACCATTATTCCCCCACTTGCATGCTCCCACCATGGTTTTTCCTTTGCTCTGATTCAAAAGAAGGAAAGCTATCTATTACTGATACAGGGACTTAATAGCTGATTCACTAAAATCCAGTCTTTGACCTTCCCAAGCTGTAGTATGATTCTGATGCCAGGAATCAAGCTTATCAGAATTGACAATGTCCACAGATAAATTTAAAAGCTAAAGAGAAACCACCAAGTTATTCAGTATAGGAATGATATAGTGGACTGAGGTTTTAATTTACCTGATCGAGGCTTCAGGCCAAATGGAGCTGTGCTGTTAACAGCAGGAGAGACTGTGGGGGAGTTCTCTCTCATCTGTGCGGTTAGAAGAAAAGGAAATTAGGGAGAAAACACCCAGAAGCAGAACTATGTATGCTTCTCTATGGTCAAAGATCATTATAATACCACTCCCTGTTTGCTTCTGCTGTCGTGTATGAAATCCTGGCTGAAAAAAAAAAAGCACTTTGCAAATGTTTTAAGCGACATAATCAACAGAATATTGTTTTGGGGTGACTCATTTAATGTTTCATTTGCTCATTATAAATGCATTTTGCAATCCCGTAAAAGTAGCAGTCCCCTTTCACTCCAGCACAGTTGTGCACATGTGTGTGCACCTACATCCTAAACAGGTCACACCGACCAAAGACTCTCTGTAACTCCATGAAATGAGGAAACTAACACTGACAGATGTCTCACTTATGCAGAAACCACACACTGAAGACTTTCTAAATGTTGCCTATTTGAGTGATTTCCACTCTGTTTTCTACAGATGTTCTCGTATTTGGTTTTCGAAACTGTTTCTTATAAAAAGTAACCTAATTATTCAAAGGGCCAGATGAGGCTATGATAGCTAATGAGAGTGACGGGCAGCTAGTGAGAGTCCCGCCGAGTCTCTTCAATTAACCCATTAATCAGTGTTAGTTTATTTATTTCTGTAAAAGATATTCCAATTCAGTCTTTGTAAGATACCTCAGCTCTCATTCATCTTCAGGAAACTTACCTCATCTGGAGAATACTGGCTTCCATTACTCTGCATTGTTAGGTCATTTGGCACCTTTGAGAAGAAAAAAAATAAATGGATGGTATGTTCTACTCCACTGTGAAATTGATAAGTCAAAAAGCGTGGTTCTCTTACTTCCATCACATCCCTGGCCCAGTCGAAAACAATAAATGCATGTTGAACTAATTAGCATGTTGAACAGCTAAGTAGGTCACACTAGCGTTTCTAAAAGTATGCAAACTGTATTCATAAAAAAAAATCCTATACCTGAAGTATAACACAAATTAAGATAAGGATTTTTTCCAGCACAAAGAGTTCATTTCCAAGTGTCTGTGAACAATAGCTTACCTCACCAAAAGTGGGCCTGTAACGTGATATTAAAATGGTCTTTTTCTCCCCATTACTGGGGTCTAGACTCAGGGCTTTCACACTGAACTATGTCCTCAGACTTTTTTTTGTTTGGTTTTTTTATTTTGAAATAGAGCCTCACTAAGTCAGTAACCAAGTTGCCTGTACTGGGCTCAAACTTTCAATCCTCCTGCCTCAGCCTCTCAGAATGCTGGGATTATAGGCATGAGCCACCATGCTCAGCCACCAAGTGGTCTTCAGGCATCTCTCCACAGACTGTGCAGTTGCATGGGGAAAATGAAACAATGATTATGCAATACAGAAACAGGGTTACACCTCGATTGGGTGATTAAATTAGCATGACCCATGAGGGATAGATGGAGACATATTATGTCCCCCAAAATGTGAAACTTTGACGACACACAATGTCACCTGGGCAGGATCCCAAACACAAAGGCAGAACCTCAATCTAATCATGAGCAAATGTCAAATAAACACCAAAGGAAGGACACTTTATTAAAAAGAGGCTGTGTTCTGCAAAATTTCAAGGCCACAAATCAGAGAAAGGTTATGCAATGTTCCAGAGTAAAGGAGGCTATAAATACCTGACAGCTGAAGGCAATGTCTGCCCTGGGAGGGAAAAAACTCCTCTGGAGAGCATCTCAGATCAACTGATTAATCTGGAGCACTGGTAGTAGAGCAGATTAACGTGTGTTTGTTCTCAGTGTCAATTTATGAAGTTGATAACTGAAATGTGATTACGTAAGACACACTTCCCATTCTTAGAAAACATACACTGAAATGTTTCAGGGTAAAAGAATGAATGTGATGAATATAACTTATCCTCAAACATTTCAGAAGAATTAATGTGGGTGGAGAGAGGGAGAGACAAAAAACAACACACCCAGTGCGATAGAATGTTAATATAGCTTCAGTATCCTTGATCCAAAAAGCCTGGGACCAGAGGGTTTTGGATTTCAGATTTTGGAATATTGGCACATATGCAATAAGGCATCTTGGGGCTAGGACCTTAGTCTAAACACAAAATTCATTTGTTTCATATATCCCTTATATACATACCCTGAAGGTCATTTTATACATTTTTAGTGCATTTGTGGTATCAAAGTGGTGCTCAAAGTTTTAGATCTTAATGTATTTTTTTATTTTGAATTTTTCAGATTAGGGATGCTCAGCCCATACTAGTAAATCTGACTACAAGACTGTAATATTTTACATCCTCTTACAGAAACTCATACTTTATTTTTTCAATCTTCTACAAGTTTAAAATTATTTCCAAATATGAGGTTTAACAAAGAGTGAGTTTTCAGAGGACCAAAATCAGTCTAAACAGAGAGCCTGAGGAAATGGGTCCAGAGCCATCTGCTAATGAAAAGCATCCTGATGTCCCACCACTGGGTAGTTCAGCGACACCTGCTTGCATGGCAGAGGCGGTGCTGTGATTCCATCTGAAAGCCAGACCAATAACAGTAATAGAGTAGCAGAGTTAAGAGCTAGCATTTAGGTGCCCTGTGTTGTGGGACATTTCTTCAATCATCTCGTTTGAGCTTTACAAAAGCTATTATTATGATCCCAATTTACCAAGAATGAAGGCTAAGTTTAGAGAGGTTAATTATCTTGCCCAGAGTTAGCAAGTCTTTGGGAGGGACTGCATATCCCTTTCCTTAACAATGAAACCATACACTCTAACACTTCTGCTACCTAACTCAGCCATCCTAATCCTATTCACTAAGAAGGGATGGAACCGATTGCAAGAGCTCCTAACTCCAGAATTGCCAGCTCTAACTTACCTGTCCATGATTGGAGTAATATTTCTTTGGGACATTTTAGGTTCATATCTACTTTAATGTCGAAACTGCTTTGTCTATAGCCAAGCGCAATGCAGCTCTACTTACTCCTCCCTTACCCTGTCTCCAAATAACACCACCAGATTCTCTTTATGATATTCTTTTGATCCTAGGAACCTCCAATTCATCTGTTCTTTTTCTTCAGGTCTTTTCCAGTTTATTTTCACTTGTCCAGACTTCTGTCTCGGTTCTAGAATCTGCTCTGAATGGTCCTACCTCCAATCTCTGACAGAGTAGGTTCCATATGTATGTTAGTGGCTACTGTCTGACTCAGCAAGACTGGCTTCATGTAAAAAATTTAGAAAATCTAAGGGAAATAGCCAACTTTTTTTTGTCTTGAATGGAAGGTGAGGTATAACAGATAAGCAGAACTAAAGAGGGTAAAAAATATACAACAGTTGAAAAATGTATCTTGAACAAATATGGATAATAGCCTCCCTTTTAAAAATGCTTCCCCCTGATAAATCTTTACAGAATGAGGTGGCCATCTATAAAGTCCTGGTCTTACCTCACACACCAGAGATGTCTCCAGCTCTATTTGACCACTGTAGAAATAAAGAAAGAAAAAAGAAGATATAAAGTGGAATTTAAAGCATAAATAGTTCAGTTTTAAAAAAAGAAAGAAAATTACTTAGTTATAAAAAGGCTGACATACTTTAGTGCAGAATCTGGTAATTCTACGTCTTCCACTGCTCCCATAGGATACAGATTTAAAACACTTCTTTCTGCTGTATCTGTGCTTAATCTAAAGGGCAAGGGAAAAAAAGACTTCAGTGAATTTATTAAACTTTTATTTTTTATAAATGTGATTGGTCAAACTTAAATTTTTAAACTTGAAAGTTTAAAATACTGAAAAGTGATGTTTATCTTTAGGATTAAGTGATAAAAGGTTTATGAAACAAATTTCAAACTGCATGGTATTTTCCTACCATATGCTTCAATGTGATTGTCTGTCTGCTATTGGTACTGAAATGCAACTTATTCACAATAAAAGAGTAATTCTGATAAAATCATAATTTTCAGAAGCAGGATATACTGAATTTTTTTACTAAGAGTACTATATTACGGTGTATGTAATAATACATTTGGTTTTAATAGAAAGAGCTTTCTGATGTAGATTAATGCTATCACTATAAAAATTCAGAATTAGGAATATAGTTCAGTGGTAGAACGCTTGCCCAGCATGTACAATGGCCTAGGTTTAATCTCCAGCACCAAAACAAAGAAACAAAAAATATATAACCATTTTGAAATTAGCTTCCATATAGTTTCTGAATTTCTGAAGTGTTAAGAGGTAAGATTTTTTTCCCCAAAGATTATAAAGCCAGGAAATTCTTTTTCTTTTTGGGTGCTGGGGATCGAACTCAGGGCCTTGTGCTTACTAGGCAAGTGCTCTACCACTGAGCTAAATCCCCAACCCTGGGAAATTCTTATAGAATGTAAGTTACAAGCCATGTTAAAGGTCAGGTATTGTAATAGGCTAACATATTAATAGGCTATTAACATGGACCCACTATTACTCAAAGAAATAGTAACAGTATTAGAAATAAGTAGTATTAGAAAATTAGAGTTGCACATTACAGTAATTATTTCAAGATAAACAGCAAATATCTAAAATAGCCAAAACAGTGGATTATTTTAGGGGAGAAATATAAATTAAATAAAATCCATACAACCTACTAAATTAATTGATGCTGAAGCTGGGTTTGGAACGTACTTCTTGCTGATTCAAAGTCTGCTCTTCCCACCAGCCATGCCACTTCCTGATTCATTATAATTTTACAAAAGCACACACGCACTCTCTTGTACTGTTTCCTGCTTTCTCACTAACTATACTAGGCGAGGATGTGGAACTCAGCTCTTTGAGCATGCCTGATTCAATGTCTATTAAGCAAGGCTTTAAGCCAAATGTTAGGGAGAATTATTAACACGAATAATCATGTTCCAAAATCACCATTGTCTCCCTCTGCATATAAAATAAAGTCTCAGCTCCTCAACACAGCATTTGAAGCCTTCCCCCATGCTGTGGCTGAGTTAAGTATCCTCCAAAGGACCATGTGTTAAAGCCCTAGTCCCCAGGCTGCAGTACTACTGGAAGGCAATGGACATTTCAAGAGGTGGGGCCTGGTGGAGATCTGGTCATATGGTGGCGTGCCCTTGGATGGAGTCCTGAGATCCTTCCTAGCCCTTCCTCTTTCTCTCTCTTTTACACCCAGCTGTGAGATGAATGGGCCTGCTCTCCTATGTGCTCCCTCCATGATGTGCTATGGCACCACAGCCCCAAACATGAACTGAAACCTCCAAAACTGTGATTAGAAATAAATCTTGTCCAAATTGATTTATCGCCAGTATTTGTTACCATAAGAGAAAGCTGACTAGTATACCCTGTCCCACTCCACACTGCCTCTCTGGTAATTCTCAGTCCTGGCTGCACAGCAGAAGCATGGGCAACCGCCAAGTCCCATGCCTGGTATCTATTTTGGAAAATATCTGTAAATCATACTGAGGCAAGCCAGAGTGGAGAAGCTCTCTTTTGCCAGAGCTTTCCCAACCCATGCCCATTCTCTTTGGCCTCTACGCCTTTGCCTATGCTTCGCATTCAACCCAAAGTTCAGTTTCTTCATAAAATGGCCAGTCATTAAAGATCCCAGTTAAATATCCTATCCTTCCAGAAGGTCAACCCAGTCATCTCCCCTTTTCCTGGGGTCAAACACTCATTCTGTCTTTTTACCTCTACCTCAAGCACATAAATCAATTACACTTATAAATAATTGTACAAAGCAATCTCTAACTCTTATAGCTACAAGCAATACAAGTGCTCGAGAGCCAGGAGCTGTGCTTTGCTCATCTTTATATCCCCCAAGGTGCACACTGTAGCTCTTCCCTGTTCTAAGCACTCGATTAATGTCTACAGAACTAAAATGCTTTCTAAATCAATTGCTAAAGATTCCCAGCCACACTTAACCTGATCTGCTACTATTCTTTCAGGACCAGACAACATCGTTGGCGTGTTCTTGCTGGAACTCTGGGTTCACTAAGCAGCCTGTTCATAAATCCCCAGAACCTAGCTAACAGTGCTGTGGTGTGAGTCCCATGTTCATCTTATTATAAGACCATATCATCCTCACATTTAAATTTGCAGGCCTCCTGGATACTTTACCAGGGATAAGCCTTGAGCGTATTTTTCTAGTGGTCATGTTGTTATTACCTGATACTCAGTATCATCTTACTGAAAAACATTTTGTCCGTGGGAATTCCATTATCCTTAGCTAAGAAACTAGAAAATATATCAACTGTATGGAGCACATATTAGTTACAATGGCCAGTTCAAATTTTAAATGTAATCTACAATACAAATCTTCAGAAATAGATTATTTAGTTGACATTCTGGCACTACCAGAAATTCATATTTGGCACTACCAGATAAATAAAGTAGTATTCATTTATTTGATTTCCATTTAGAAACTTTTTCTTGTATTTCTATATGGCAGCAGTTTAAACTTTATGAACTTTGCATATTTCTGTTTTCTAAGAATTATATCAAAAATCCCATAAGAATTTCATAAGAAGTGAACAAATTTTATTACAAGGTAGAGAAAGGAGAATTAATCTCAATCTCCACAGAAATTGGACTTTTTCCCTTTTGCACCTTGGGAAATAGGCAACTAAAATGACTTTTCTTTGTTAGTGGTTAGACTGATATTAAATTGTATGTACAAATATAGAAATGTAGATAATGCACTAAATAAATTAGTAGGCATTATTCACACAGGAAAGCCAGGCCAAGGAAAGACATGCATACCCGTTGGGATCATGCAGCAAATCGACTGCTTCTCTCAGCTGCTCAATCATTGCTATATCCATGTCCTGCTCTTTGGATGAACTTATTCTGTAACATAAACCAAGTATGAGAATGAAAATGATCACTAAAACATGAGTATTACTTGGTTCTTAAGTGTAAACTTATAAAATTCCATCTAACTTGTAAAAATGACTTTGACAAATTCAGCATTATAGGGAAAACGTATCAGTACCCTGCAGGGTGGGGCTGAGGTGTAGCAGGAAGAGCCTGTGGGTAGGGGACGTCAGCTCAGTTTAAGCCCCCAACTGCGTCTGTGCACACTCAGGCAACAGGCTAGATGCATGGACCTCACAGACTGTTTCTTGAGTTCCACGGGGTTTCCTGGGGGCTCTCTGCGGAGGTCTGCACTACTTCCCAGCTTCTAACTCCAGCTGAGGCAGCATGGTTTGGGTTTCTTCCTTTGACACAATACGAGGTTCAATGTGGGACAGCAGTTCTCAGCCTGGGCTCTATGTACAGCAAAGTTATCTGTGTAGCTTTAAAAACATGCCAGGTACAATATTCCCAAACATGTCTGACACTAAGTAGGGTAGGATATTTTATAAAGCTCCAGAGATAATCTGATTTACTGTTTGGGTTAAGATCAACACATGTAAAATCGAGAATGGAGTTTCCAAAGCTTTATGTACTTTTAAAAACAACCCGCTTTCCCTGTGATTCTGTGACTGTCTAATCAAGCTAGGCCTCCTTGGAATGGCAGAAGTATATCCAAAGAATAGTTGGTAATATAGACAATAACTGGAAAGAAACTTTCCAGTATTTTTAAAGTGCAAGAAGATTTGATCATGCTTACCTGTTCCTACCACAGAATACAGTATAAACCAGTGACTTTCTCTAAGTAGAAAAAATTTCGACAAATGATAAATCCTCATGAAGTGGGGAGATCTCCACAAGCTTTGATGGAAGGTCCATCCCAGATCATGGAAAACATAACTCCATGAACACAACTCTGCTCTGTGTCACAAGGTCCAAACTCAATTCCCCTGGAAACGGCTTGGCATCTGACAGGATCAATTGTGTCCTGTCCTGCGAATCTTGGCCAAATAAACCTTTACAGATAGCAGAGTATAAAGGGTATTCACACGGCACAAGATTCCTAGGGGCCAAATGTTGGTCCTCTGTAACCTTGGGGCAAGATAATCTCTCTGTGCCTCTGTTTTGTCATCTGTGAAATGGGGGACAACAGGCTTATCTCACAGAATTATGGTAAAAATGAAACGAGTCTGACCTGTGCCATATTTAGGACTGTGCTCACACATACTATTTAATAAATGCTAGCTGTGACAGGTACTAGACTTGGGACAAGGACATTAGAGACCAATGCTTTTCTAAGGTTTCAAGCCAAAACTCCCTAGGGGAAGAAGAGGACCAGCACTATAGATTATTTTTGGTCCAGTTGTTGGCTTCTTCAGGCAAATGAAGGAACATTAAAATCCCTAGTGTGGACACACTAGCTAATTCTCAGAATAACACTGTTTTTTACTCACCATCTCAAATCAGATGAAACTCAAGGCCAACAAAGAGGTGCAACTTTGCACAGAGCTATGGTTTGAGGTGTCTGCCAAAATTCCTGTGTGAGAAACTTAATCCAGAATGCAACACTTGAGAGGCGAGACCTTTAAGAGGTGATTAGGTCACAAGGGTACCGACCTCATGTTATGGTTTATATCTTGATGCCCCCCCCTCAAAGCCTCACATGCTCATAAAGTGGAGCTTTGGGAGGTGACTGGATCGTGGGTGTGCGATACTCATCAGTGGATTAGTCCCCCAACAAGGTTACAGCTAAATGTGATTTGGGCCGTGAAGCCTGGTTGGAGGAGGTGGGTCATGGGGGGTGTGGCTCTATCTCCCTTGATCTCTCTCTGCTTCTCACTGCCCTGCCATGAGCTCTTTTTCCTCTGCTATGCCACCCCGCCTTGGAGCCAGCCAACTATGGACTGACACCTCTACAAACTGAGCTAAATAAAATAAACCTTTCCTCCTCAGAGTTGTTGATGTTGGGTACCATGTTGCAGTGACAAGAGAAGTAACTAAGACCCCTCGTGAGCGGAGTAAAGTCATCACACAGGAGTGGGTTCCTTATTAAAGGAAGGTCTGGGCTCTCTCACTCTCTCTCCTGCACTCTTTTGCTTTGTGGTGTCACCTGCCATGGGATGATGCAGCCCAAAGGCCCTCAGTATACGTAGCCCCTTCATCTTAGATTTCCTGGCTTCCAGAATTGTAAACCAGATACATTTGTATTGTCTAGATAGCACCAGTCTGTGGTATTCTAATACAGTAGCACAAAACAGTTCAAGGCACACTGTAAGGCCCAGTACTATGACAAGCACAGGACACAGTAAAACCAGCAGCTTTTTATCACCGGTAAGAATATCAGCTTGTCCAAAGAAAAATGGGTCAAATTCTATCAGGACAGGCAGTGCAGTGTGCTCCAAAAGTGAACTGTTCAAGGATAGTGGCCCATTACCAGGCCCCAGACACTCACATTCCTTCTGTCTGCCAGTGTGCGTCCTCTTCTATCCGTAAGAGTTCTTCACAGTCTTCTGTCCTGTCCTGTGGACAGACATACAAGTTTCCTGAGAAGTGCTGGTCATTCAGGAAAGAGTTGAACCCTGCCCAGCCCTATCTACGGCGGTGCAATTCACCAGAGCCCAAAGAGAAGCCCAGTGTCCACAGGTAGATGAAGAGACAAACTGAACATGCTACAGACATACAATGGAGTATCATCCTTAGAAAGGAGAATATCTTCACATATGCTCTACATATGGATGAACACTGAGGAGACGATGCTAAGTGAAATAAGTCAGTCATAAAGGACAATAAATATGATTCCACTCATGTAAGTTGACTAAAGTAGTCAAATTTGTGGAAACAAAGTAGAACAGTGGCTCCCAGGGGCAGGAAGGAGAGGTGGGAAAAAGAGAAGTTGTTTAATAGGTATGCTATGGTTTCGATTTAAAATGCTCCCCACCGGTCTCATGTGTCAGTGGTGGGGCTTTTAGAAGGTGACTGGATCACGCAGTGCTACATTCTTCAGTGAGTTTATAGTTGAATATGCCCCTGAGAGGTGAAGCCTGGCTGGAAGAGGCAGCTCACTATTGTGGGTCACTGGGGGTGTGCCCTGGAAGAGTTACTCTTCTCCCTGCCTCCTCCCTGCTCTCTCTACTTCCTGACTTTCATGGTCAGCAGCTTTCCCCCTCCATACCCTTCCATCATGCCATTTCTGCCTTGGAGCCAGCAGAGGGTAGACGGAGTCTTCTGAAACCATAAGCCAAATTAAATCTCTCCTTTAAATTGAATTAAAATCTCTCCTCCTTTAAGTTACAGGGGATGAATATTTTGTCCCAGCAAAAAGAATGTGACTTGTCTCAGTTTTGCCAAGATGAAAAGGGTTCTGGAAACTGACTGCCCAACAATGTAAATGTACTTAACACATACTGAAGTGTACACTTAAAAAATGGCTATGATGCTAAATTTATGTTGTATATATTTTACCACAATGAAAAATATGACAATTAAAAACAAAAATAAAAACAACCTGGCCCAGACCACAGCATTTGTTAGTTGAACAGCAGAAATCTGAAGCTTAACAAGGTTTCTTGCTCTTTTAGCACCTCTTACTGTTGCCAGATTTCCCCCCAACACTGCAAGTGAACATGCATTCTAGTGTTTGTGAGACAAGGGGTGTGTACTCATGTGCGTGCATGTTGTTGGAAAAAAGAAAGCATAATGCTCTTAACAGAGACGTGCCGCACGATACATCCCATAACTCTCATGTTTGTAAAGGTAGATGTCTCTGAAATGCGCCCCTCCCCCAAGTCATCCCCCAAAGACACTGCAACGGGTGAACCCTGAGAAAGCCATGTCCCCTGTGGCACTTTCACTCATTCCTTGATGCCTTCATCCCTGATGCAGAGAAATAATGCATTAACTAGGCCGACACTAGAATGGAAGCCACCCCTGAATGGCTGTGTGTCCCTGTCAAGGACTGAATGCCAAACAAACAGACTGGGGCAGGGGGGATCCTTACCTAATTCAGGACCAGCAAGCCAACAGCTGTGCCATGAAGGCCGCACTTTCCTGAGGGAGGAGTTGGCTCTCTAGTGCAGCCTCTACCTCAAAACACTCAAGTTTTTTTTCTATAATGATTACAAGTTTAGTGTACAATAAATTCAAGTTAGAAACTGCTGTGTCACTCTCCAGATGACAGTGAATGCCTTGGGTAAAAATGTACTGCCAGAAATGACATGGGTATTTCCTTCTGAATTTCAGTTTCAAAATGAAAAGTAGCCAATAGTATAAAAACACCTACCTTTTTCTTCTTTCCAGAATGCCAAATAACCTTACTCAGTTTCTTTTGCTAAATCGCATGGCTATGTAATGGATTCTACATTTGCAAATGGCCTGATCATTAAAACTCATTTGTAGCCCACTGCTACTTGTAGTGTTTTCAAAGACTGTCACAGATACATGGGGAGGGATGAAAAATACAAGTGTGAAGATGTGGCTTCCCAGCTGAGGTGGAATGAAGTCCACCTCAGTGCTAAGGAGTCAACAGTATACAGTCACGTGCTATGTGACGTTTTGGTCAATGGTGCATCACATAGACAACAGTGGTCCACAAGATTTTATTGTCTAGTGATGCTCTAGACATTTTAGTCTCGTAAATACACTCCATAAAGTTTGCAAAATGAACAAACTATCTACCGATGCATTTCCGCATTTCTCAGAATTTATCGCCAACATTAAGCAACACATAACTGTACATTAAGTAAGATGTCTTTAAGCAGAAACACACATAAAACAAGGTTATGTATTGATCAGTTGACAAAAATGTTGTGACCAAAGGCTCAGAGGAACTTAATTTTGTATTTTGCTCTAGGAGCAATGGCTTAGTAATGGCTAATTTAATACGCATGGTGGCTTTAAACAATATCACTACTGGGAGTAATAAAAATCAGCTGTCGTTACAAAGGTGTAAGATGTTAATCCAGTAAATAAGCCAGGATTATGGAAAACAGAATTCTTGATGATCTGACACACCTGTTGGCTGTCAAATACACCTTCATAGACTGTTAAAGTGGCACCAGTCAAACCTAATGTGGGCCTGATTTTCCACGCATGACTTTGCCTTTTCCTTTTGTAGATTAGGTTTTGTTATTAGAATTCTTCTCTGACTTTCCAGGGTAAGAATCTTCCAGGAAACATTTTCCAAGTTGACTTTCTCAGACTGATACTCAATCTGCAAGTGTCACTCTGAAGCAGCCGTGTCCATAGAGTTCGTAGCCGCTTGAATCTCTCCACCTTGGGGGGTTTTACTCTCCTGAAACAGTATGTTTTTCTTCACTAATTGCTTTGTTTTCTTTCAGAACCTAAATTTGAGCATCTTCTAAACACACTACTCATAGTTTCTATCTTTTGATTCTGAACTAAAGATGAACTCTTGATAAAGGGAAGAAAAAACTAATTTTCCACATTTCTGTAATCAAACTGTCCCATAGAAGTGATAAGACAGGGGTAAAATCTGGGACAGCCATGGAAGAACTGCTGGTCTGGGAATATTGAGACTAGATTTATACTTTAAGAAAACATAGTGGCAGAACATAAAGTGTGTGCACGTACACATGCACAGGTGTCATGTTGGGTGAAAAGCTGACAGGTGTACCTGCAGCCATCAAGGTGAAAAATGAAGAGACTCAACCAAAATAACATCAGTGGAGGTGGAGGGCAGAAATAAGAACCAATGAGTTAAGAACAAGTAGAGAGTAAAGCTTCCTTTATATTATTCTTCCATTTTTTTATCTTATTCTTTTTTTTTTTTTTCAGTACTTGGAATTGACCCCAGGATCTCTGCACCGAGCTACAGTCCCAGCCCACTTTTTATTTTGAGACAAGGTCTTGCTAAGTTGCCCAGGCTGGCCTTGAACTTGTGATCCCCCTGCCTTAGCTTCCTGAAGCACTAGGATTGTAGGTGTGCACCACCATGCCTGGCTTCCTTCCATATACTTTTGTAATTATTTTAAATCATTGTATTCCATACACATGTGGCGGGTTTGTTATTTCTATCTTGAGGGCAAAGACAGCTTGAGCACACCAGAGTCTCCAGTAGCGGGAAGTCAGCTTGCTTCCTCCCCAGGGCCTGAAAGGTGACACCCAGAGACGTGTGTATAGGCTGAGTCCAGACATCATGACATGATCCTGAGAAAAAGGGACGGGTTCAGTTATTTTATTCTTGGCTTCAACATCATAACTCAGAAGCCACAATAAATCTACATTTTACCAAAAGAATATGCTCCAACCTTCCAGATGGGCTGGCAGAAATAGTCTATGGTGCTTGATCATGTCTTGAAGCAGAACCTTAACCACAGCTTCAGTACAGGCCTAGTTATTCTCTCCTCCTTGTGCTGCTAGGATGAGGATCTGCCTGACAACTTGGTGACTTCAACTGCCCTTTCAACAACTCAGGACAACTACAACAGTTTAGGAGTAAGTGTCCTCAGAGTGACCTGTCCAAAAAGCGAAGTTTTCCAGATTGTGAAAGCCTCTACATTTCTCTTTATACTACAGTCAGCATTTTTGTGTGCTCAAAAAGTTTTAGGTTTTGGAACATCTCAGATCTCAGATCTTCAGACTGGGAATGGTCATCCATCCATGCAAACATTTCCAAATTGCAAGAACTCTAAAATTGAAAACAGTTTTGGTCCCAAGCACTTTGGTAAGGGATAAGCAAAATATTCACCTCTAACATACTGGGAATATGCAACTGTCTGTTTTAGCTTTTTCTGAGTAGTAATGGTAACTCTAAGTTTGTTAACGTACATGAATCAGTGAGGAGTAATAATCTGAGCAATCTCTGACGACAAAAACAAAACACACACATAAGCAGATAAATGCAGAGGCACGCATGGCTGAGGTCAGGTCCAAATGTCAGAAAACAGGCGCGTTAAGCTTTAAGAAGATGAGCTAGAAGCTTCATGAAGGCTACAGAAAGCTGGATTTTGAAAGTGATGATTTGAAAATCTTGAACTTAAATTCTAAGGTACCAAACAGAAGAAAATGAGTACAAAAATTAGTTGATACTCAAAATCTTGCCTTAATATAGTTCATGAATCCTGAATGGAGAACATCTGCTCCATCAGCAAACTGGTTTCTTTCTTGTCCTGAGCTGTTGCTGTCACCCAGGAGGGAAGGCTCTGGTTGAAATTCCTGATGAAATTCTCCTATCAGGAAAATACAGAGAAAGGGAGAAGGTATGATTTCAGGAACAGAAGTACAAAGCAGAGATGATCCTCGAATATGCCATCTGATCGTTTCCATCTTCTCTCCTCTTATCTACTATAAAGGTATAGGAGTGACTCAAATGTTCTATGCTCTGCAGGATGTGAGGAAAAGATTAAAAATAGGAGGAAGAGGAAGCAAAGTAAAAGAAACAAAGCCTCAAACTATACTTAAAAACTCAAGGCCTCTTTATGGCTTAGCTTACGAAAGAAATGAATTTCTACTTATGTGTTTAAGGAGTGAAGAAAAAATTATAAAAGAAGGTTTAGTAACATGTGACTACTTCAAATTACAAATTCAATAAATATTTATTGAGCAGCTGCTAAATGGCAGGTATTATGCTATACACTTTAGGAATTTTTTTTAAAAATCAGTTAAGTATGACTGCTCCACTTAAGTAGCCAATAACTCCAAGGAAGAGTGTGGGATAAGACTAGACGAGAGCCCCAAATCCTAACAACAATGGAAATTACAGCACACAGAGGCAAACGCATACTCAGGTGGAACACCCACCCAGAACAAGTTCCAGGGGATGTTGAGAGGCAACAGGAGCACCATGGAAACTGTTCTGACCCACTCGGAGACTATAAAGGACCAAACAGGGCCATCCTCTAAGGACTGTGAGCCAGCAGGATACCCACATCTACAGCAGGGCAAATAACTCACTCATACCAGGCTGTGGAATTCTTTTATTTGAAAAATGTGCCTACAACATAGTCACCTATACTGCATTATGTTACAAAGTTTATCTGAATTCACATGGTGGCAGTTACATAAGTAAGTACTGTATACAGCTATATTTTTGGACAACACATGGTTCCAACATCATCTTATTAATTAAACACTAAACCTGAAAAAATGTAAGAAGTGAAAGCAAAGTTTGTTGCTTTAAATAGCTCTCTCATAATTAACAAGAGCATCTTCAAAGGGCAATGATCTGCATATGAACAGTACTGTACTATCTGTATATCATGAAATAGTTTCTGCCACAAATCAATAAACATCAAATTTTAGTGTTTTCTTTAAAAGGCACTGAGGAAACAAGAGCCATCAAAATGTAACTCGAGGATATGAAATATGCATTTTGAAGGGATTTGAAGGGAATAGGATTGTGAAGATATGGAGGTCATCGTATTGAATGATCACTTGGCAATTACTGAAAACCTACACCAGCACCAAAAAAAAAAAAAAAAAAAGAGCTACAGAGCTTTAGAGTTACAAAGGAGCCTAGAGATTACCTAATCAAATCGTTGCATTTAAAGAAAAGGGAATGAAGGGCAAATGACTGCCCAGTCATGTGGACTCCACGACAGTTATCTTACTAGATGTGGCCCTGGCAAGAAGTCTTACAGGTGATGGGCACCGCTCCCAAGCCCAGCCCACAGAAGCCCCACCATGAGCAAACCTCCACACTCTTCCCCTTTCTTGCTTAAAATAAATGGACATGGAAACTTTAAGTCCTGTGTTAAAGACGGTGCAGTCACAGATGAAAGCAGCACGGCTCTTTGGATCAACGCTTGGATGGGAGCTGCCAGCGACCAGTAACAGCCATTTGGACTTACTTTGGATTGCATCAATTGTGGAGATATGGGGATTTTATATGTGACAGCAGCTAGAATATCATTAGCAAGTCCAAATGGGCATCAGTGGTTGTGGACTTGTTATTTTAAATATAGCATTTGAAACTGAAAAGCAAGCGACGCCTGCACTTTGCACTCTCAGACCTGCGGCTGGGGTAAGGCGATGGCACACATCCTCCTTGATGATCTGCTCTTCTTCCATGATATTTGACATTGGCACATTGAGGCTGACTGTGTCTTCATCAGAAGGCTAAACAGACAGAGAGCACTGTTTCATTCCAGGGAGAAGTTTTATCAGTGGAGATAAAACACTACACAATAAAACATATCTCATGATGCTTACAAACATCACATTGAGTAAAAGACTCCAAGGCAAATGACATCAAGGACAATTCCACTTAAATAAGCTGAAAAACAGGAATAACAATGTATGTGTTTTAAATCCGGAAGTGGTTATTCTCAGGGTTGGTGTGGGAGTGAGGCTTTCCCGGGTGCTGTTAAAGCTGTTTCTGGAACTGTGAGCTGGCTGAATGAGTGTGTTCACTTCGTGAAATATCACGAAGCTAACACTATACGTGCTTCTCTATATGTTTTGAGCTGAAATTTGTCAGGTACCTGTTTTTCTAAATTAACAATGATAGCAAGGACATTAAAAAGGACTGTGTAATATCCATCATGACAAAGGAAGAACTGTAAGCACACTATCACAGTAGTTTTAAGTTTAATCAATCATTTTAATAGTAGTAGTACACTGAAATCTAATGACAAAGCTAATTTTCCAAAACTATGTGAGGGTTTCACGTAGCCAGCCACAGAAAGCAGGCAGTCAGCCTCTGTGACAGTATCTCATTTACTCAGCGTGCACCTTACATGTGACATTAAACATCAGTTTATCACCCTGATTTTGGCTACGACTGTCACACCAAGTATACAGAAGCACTAAAAAATGTAATAATTAAGAGGCATGTGTTCCGTGAGATTTTAGAAATGAAGTTTCCATGTGGTAATCAGAACCGGTTTTCTCTGAGGATCTCCTTTCCCACACTCACTGATGAAGTTTATTCAGAAAATCTATGATTCTGTCACAAATGAAATATGAAGCCTTAACAAAAACAACAACAAAAACAAAAAAGAAACATGAAGCCTCCTCTAGTACCAAAAAAACCCCCAAAAAACAAACAAACAAAAAAAAATGAAGCCTCATTTATTTTCCTATGTCTCCATTTCAACCTTGCTATTTCATAAAAGACTTTCCAATGTTGCTGTTTAGTGAAAGACTTTCCAAGCAGGAACCTCCCTCCACAGAGCACAATTCAGGCGACTGTGTCTTGCTCTGACATCCTTGAGACTATGACTTTCAGAGGCAGTCTCTGTTTACCTTCGACAGGCACAAACTTGTTTACAAACCGGCAGAAAACAAGTGTGCGTTTCATTCATCAAATAGTCACGAGACCCTAAAGGTTCTTGAAAAAAATATGTTTTCAATTTCTTTGTGACAAATCCTGAATCAATCTGGTAATGGCAACAGCAAAAGGAAGGGAATGAGGAGCAACCCCTGAATCCTGAAATGGGTCGCGAGTGGCAACAGTGGATGCTAATACGTGTGCCAATGTGAAAACAGAACACTGTATAGGATAATTCAGAGTGCTTATCACTCTAGAAACAATTAATTTCTTGGATGCATTCTTAGGTAATGAGGTTATAACATGAGAAGAGGCCAAAGAGAAGATTTGTGTATTTTAGTCTGCTGAATATAATCTTTTCTATAGTTCCTTTTCCATCTACCCACCTCCCATCTCAAAAAATTTAGCAAATTCCCAAGATATGCATTTAATTATAAGGGAGAGAATAAATCCTTGGGATCCTTTCAGAATGATGTTAGCATCCCACTTACACTAAGTGAGAAGAAAAGGATAATGAAGTTCTTTGTGTAATGTTTTATTAATGAACTTAATTAGTCTTAGAGGAGAGATAAAGGATAATGCAGAGTCTGTCTTAATTTAATAGAAAATAAGCTTAGGGTGAGTAATTTTTGCAACAATGGTCCATTTAAGGGGACTTATGAGTTTTAATAAAGCCAAAGGGGATGAATTAAAACACAATTTAGAAAGCTATGTGCTTAGTATTCCCACCCCACCAGCGAAGGACAGTAAACTATTAATGTGGCTTTGTGTGGGTTATTTTCTTTTACTGACACGGGCCTTTTTCTGTCTACTGATTCTTCTTCCTTTCAAAGTGTTCTGTGTTTTAAAAAAATGTTAAGGAATTGTAACATTTTTTTCACACACTGCTTTGTCTTTTGTGGGAAAAAATTTAAACATCTTATCCACCTATTAAACCTCAAAGACTTGAGTGGAACTGGGAAAAGGCTTTATCCTGGACTCATATTTAGTAAAAATTTGACTTCCTTAGATGGGGTGATTGACCTATTAATTTCAGCTGCAAAGAGTATCATGTTTCTAAACTGAAGAACTACAAAAACTCAGTAACTTCCCTCAAAAAGGGTCCCTTTGAACACCTATCCTTTTTTGTTCAGTGGGTCAAGAAGCATCACTTCCCGTGGTATGTTCATGTAAGATTTGCAGGATGTAATAGACTGGGTGAGTTCTGCTAAGGAAGAATGTCTTGCTTGTAAATTCTCAAAGCTATAGGAAGTTCTAGTGTATGAAACCTCTTAGCTTACAAATAATCTGACTTTCATTCAATTATCTAAACAGAATAGAACATAATCTAAGAGTTTCAGAAAAACAAATGTTGTTATAAAAACTATAGGTACAGTACTCATAAATTCATCACATTAGTAAACTGCCAAAATGCAATGTATATCTGATATGTTCACATTTATGTATGTATGTGACAACTTTTGACTAAATTACTCTGTCACTTAAAAACAAGCATATTTACAAAAGTGCTTCGTGAATCTCTGTATACCACTTAGTCGATTCATAATATTTATTATGAATAAATATTCTAGATAATGTATGGGAGTGGGAGAGGAAGAAGATGGGGACTCTTGAGGCATTTACAAAACATTAAAGATGCAGAATATGCTAACAAAGCTAATATTTGCACAGCCCTTAGAGGATTTCAAATTGCTTTCACAAACATAATCACAAAGTCTCATGCACACACATCAATACCACAAAGGAGTTTAGTGAATACAGGCAGATACGTATATCCAGAAGCACAAAAGGAAAAAAAATCTGATCACTGGCTTTACCTCAGTGGCAGATAATCGCTTATCTCCGTTATCACTTCCAACTCCCGAATCAGAATCTTTCTTGCTGGGGTAGATGCCATCAATATAGAATTCATTTAGGAAAAATTAAAATCACAGAGTTCACACCAAGATAGACCACTTTATATTCTAATAACAACTTTGCTATACACATTTTATCATTGTAAGGCAACAAATTAGTCCAATATTTGATAATTATTAAGACATATACCTAATGAAAATCATATACTTGTACTATCTAAGTACACAAAATAAATTCTTGGTGTTTATTTCCTTAGACTTCAAGTTGTTTCTTTGAAACAGTTACCAATTTTCTTATTTTAGCCTACAAAAAAGCAGCAAAGCTACATAATTGTCTCTTAGGTTACAAAGTATGACTTTCAATAGTTTTGTATACTTTTGTTCAATGATTAAATAAGTTTAATGGTATCTTTACAAACATGAAATGATAGATACATATTTGAAGTATTATTTAAAAGTGCAGTTATGGGAATCTGAAATTTTAAGTCATCCTGTTTAGCACAAAGTGAAGGAAAAGACTTCTGTAGTGAAGACTCCTCGGAAAGGACTTGCATTTCTATAAATGTGCTCAGTGTAGAAATTTTTTCTCTGAAAGCTCAAAGTCTGATTTATGCCACAAATGGCCCAAGAACATGTGAAAGGATTCTAACACTTCCACTTGGAACAGGAAGTGGTAAAAAACTATGCACACTGCATTTTTAAAAGCAACTGAAAAATAAGGCCTGCAGCTTGTCCAAACAATGTTTGAAAGCATACTGAAAGTTAGTAATTGTTTAAAAGGCGTATCTGAGCTTCACATATGGTAGCTGCCCTAAATGATGAGTAAAAAATACTTAGTTTTATGTTACAGATCTTATTTATAAGTATCCACACACACATTCAAGTAGGATTGATGATTAAATGGAAAATGGCAGAAGGAATTTAAGAGATGTCGAATGTTCAACAGCATCAATTTTTCTTATTCCAATAGTTTCTAAATGCTGAGTCATAAATTTTAATTGTTTGATTGAGACTAATGACTGAACCAGGGATGCCTTTTTCAAGATTCTTAGATAACTGTGATATAATTTTTAAAAGTAAGATAATGTTTTCCAATTCCACTTCCTCTGTGTGTGTGTGTGTGTGCGTGTGTGTGTGCATGCGTGCGTGCGTGTATGTGACTGAACCCAAGGCCTTTGCACTGAGCTACATCCCCACTCCTACCTTGTTTTTTTTATTTTGAGACAGGGTCTCACTAAGTCATTAAGTGGCTCTGGCTGGCTTGAACTTGCAATCCTTCTGCTTCAGCCTCCCAGAGTGCTGGGATACAGGTATGCACAACCATGAATTGGTTTCTGAAATCAGTTACCTGGACAGCCTTGGCCTAAGCAGATTCTGAACAGAGGCTGTGAGTGAAGGAAGGCATCAACTCACCTGTCTTCTACATGCTGATGCAAATGTGGCTTTTCCATGGTGTGGAGATACAGCGAGTCAGTTGTCTTGATTTGGCACGCTTGTATGCTCAGATACTTAAATATGTGCACTTTACCCTTTGTGCAAATCTACAGAGAAATTAATAACACATATTTACTTTCCAATGACAAAATGAAATGTAAGTGCCAGGTATCTGACTGTACATTCGAATTTTCACAATTTCATTTTAGTAACACCCTCCCAAACAATGTAGACTAAATTTGACCTCTCCAAAATATACATGAATTTAGGGAACTGTTTCCTCCAAATTCTACTTCATTGAAAGTATTCAGAAAACCATGCTAAAGCAATTCCTATTTTTATTTTTTATTTATTTTTTTCTTTTGGTACTGGGGATCGAACTCAGGGCCTTGTGCTTGCGAGGCGAGCACTCTAACCACTGAGCTAAATCCCCAGCCAATTCCTATTTTTAAAATTAAACCATAAAATTCTAACAGAAAACTAAGTATAAATAGTGTAAAAAGGATAAAAGTCAAGTAACTGGACTGGTAACACTTCAATTATAAAAGACGGTAAAAGCACAATTATTTTCAAGCCCATAAAAATGCAATTAAGAGTTTAAAAATAATTGTACACTGAAGAAGTTGTTTAATAATTTGAATAGACAATGAACTAAAATATTTACGTGGCTGGTCATCTGAAAGCACATATATTTCCAGTGCTTACCCATACTGTTCAATACAGAGTCAAACCCGACTCTGAGCCCTGTCTCTACACAAGCAACAATCACATTTTAAGATGTTTAAACTCCACCTTCTGTTAACATTCAAATGAGAAATATATTACTCCTTGTTTATCTTTCTTTTTTGTTTTTTATTTATTTTATTTTTAATGTTTATTAGGACATATTTGCAGTACATTAATGATTACATTCATTCTGGGGAATTGGTACACGTACTTCAAGCGTCTCAAATCCTTTTTTTCTCTGCCCCTCCCCCAACATTTTTTGTCAGAATCAGATTCATTTCGTTATCTTACAAGAATTATACAGCTGGTCATCATACATGCAGAATAACAACCAAACTAACAGGCAAAAAAAACATATAAAACATGTGTGACAACTGTACTACATCAAGGTACACTTTCAGATACATTGTCCATGCTAATATATACTATTTTTGTAAGCCATATTCCCCACAGAAAAGTCTCAAATATATATACAAATAATAAATAATCAATTCTGGGGTTGGAGTGATCAAAATACTGAGGTGAGTGAGGGTTGAAAGATCTGAAGCAGCAGAAGGCAACTTGCTGTAGTCAAGTTCACCGAAGGTTTCACCTTGTTAGAGATAGTGACTGCTTCTGATCAAGTCTAGTACAGAATTAACTCAGCAGATAATCAGAATCCCAGCTCTGCGGGCAGCTTTTCAAGTGCCCCCGAGAGCACACTCCACAGGCAACAGCTTGCTGTGAGCCCCTCACCTGCGCCGGAGGAGACTGCAGAGGGTTGTTCTCAAGCAGTAACACCTGCAGCTGCTTCATCTCCCTAAAACAGATCGGGATCACCAGCACTTTGTTGCAGGAAAAGTCAAACTTTACCAAGGGAAGATCTACTAATTCTAAAAGAATAGAACAAAGAAAGACATCTCAGAAAGTAACACTATTAAATGGCTAAGCACTCAAACATTAATTCTCTGCTTGATGGGAGATATCTCACGCAGCAGAATTAAAAGCAAGCCGTGCATTAGGAATACGTGGTATGTACAGTATGTACGTGTATATATTTCACTAAACAGGAGAAATCTTTCACTGGGAGCTCAATCATTTTAAATTGTGCTTAGTTCTGATAAGACCTGGAAACACTTGACATTTACAATGTATTGTTTACAAAGCCTTTTTTTTCCAGCAAAAAAAATCACTGCAAGCCATGCCACATGGGACATGAATGTGTTTTAACTTCAAGCTGTTTTCCGGCAGTACTTGCTAGAACATGACAAATATACTAATTACAGAATATCTTTATCTATACAGTGCACTTAGGTTGGCATACTCCCAGAACTAGAGTAAATATGCTCATGATCTTTTCAAATCCATTTTTTACCAAGAACATGTATTGGTACATTGTATGCATAATTCAAATCCATTTTAAAAACCTTTCAAATCTAATGTAGAATTTTCCAATAGGCCCTATAATTCTGGTTTGGTGAGGCTTTATTTTACTTCTTTTAAAGTTTTTTTTTGTTGTTGTTGTTGTTTTGTAGCTCTGCTAACAAGACAGAACATTGTATTTAGCTTAAAATCCCCACCCAGTGGCACAGTAAACACTCAGTAATTTCAAGCATTCAAACCGACATTGGCAGCTGCTAGAAATGAAATATATTCCAGAGAGCAAGAAGAGGCTGAGCCACGCCACGGTCTAGGGCGACACTGGCAAATCACTGTGGGGAGGCCAGAGGTTCACCTCAGAACAGGGCCTTAGCACTTTTGTTACGGGACCTATTGAGGGTGAAACACAGCACCTCGGAATTCTCCAGGCGTTACAAAGAAGAAGGGTAAGAACAAGATACAGAAAAGGAGTGAGAATTCACACTCTGTCCTCTTCGCCAACTGCCTCTTCAGATTCCACCAACAAAGATTTACCTGCTAATGGAGTAGCTCTTCTCAGAATTCTAGGCATTCTGTAAATTTAAGGGACTTTCCTTCTTTCCTACCTTAGGAAACTACTTGGTCTTATTAAATGAAAGGGTAGTGGGACTGAAATTCTAAAAGAGGAGGAAGACCAACTTCCAGATCTCAAAGTCAGGTCCATGACAGGTTGAGTGTACAATATAGAGCCCTGGAGCCAAAACCACGGATGTGCCTTTCCAAACTGTCCTGAGTAGTTCATCATCCAAACCCAACTCTCCCCCTTACTCGCAGGACTAGTGGGTAACAGGCCCTGCAGTCATAGCCCTTGTTTTGATGAAAGAGCTGTGAGCTCCTTGAAGTGGAGGATTTGGAAGCACGAAAATGAAAGAAAAGAGAAAACACAACCCCCCTCCATCTTACAGTTTCTAAAAGAGCTAAGAATAAGGGGCATTAAATAAAAGAAATGTCTGCTTGCTGTAGCCCCCAGATTTCCTCAGTTACTCCAGATCTTCAGCAATTCTTTGCCACTTACAATGAAGACTGAAGGAAGACTAGAAGGCTAAATTCATGGAAAACATAGCAGGAGTAACTTACAGGTAGATAAAATTAGGAATGATTTTACAATGTCTATTTCCTTTCCTTTTGGTTTCAATTTGGAACACAATTTCTGTAGTAGTTTAGGAAAGAAAACGAGAGCAGGACAGTTTCACATGAAGTGCGAGAGAAAATGATACCCCTGCAAGGGCAGCCCAGGAAAGGTCAAACAAAATGGAGTGGGAAAAAGAAACAAAGAAGAAAGAGAAGGAGGAAGAGGAAGGGGAAAGAAGAAGATCAAAATAAGGCAGAGGAAAAGGAACCTCACTTCCTCCACTGCAAAGAAGGGTCGGCATAGCTATTTCAGTCCTCTGGTCCTAAAAAAAACAAAACACAGTCTTCTCATTGTAGTAAAACCAGCATGGAATTGATATGGGTAATTAGGCCACAAACTGGTAGCGTGTGAGGAGGGGTACCTGAAGAAGACAACTCTGGGCGTAAATATGGAAAGCCCTTAATTTAATGTGCTGCCCGAAAGCATTCTTAATGCTCTTTTGTTAAGTGAGTTTTCCAGAGTGAAGAAAAAGAAACATGATATTCAGGAAATTATTAAGAGAAAAAAAAAAAAAGATTTTCCAGTAAATGAAAGTTTTAGCTTTCAATGTATTTTAAAATATCAAAACTGAGGAAACGTAATTATGGGAAGTAGAGCGATTTGTAACTGATCTTTCAGGGAAAGAACATGTTTAAAGTAAGAAAAGGAGAGATCCTGAGGAAAGGACACTGTTCTTTTTACAGGTGCACATTTTTTCCCCATAGTTCAAACTCTTACGGGCAACTGTGAAATGATATAATTCATTTTTCTTTTCGGAAATGGGAGTTCAATTATTTGTGATATTTTCAAAATGATTAATATGGAAACTTGAATTTAAATGAGTATTTTCTTTAATGCCTGAAAGGTTACCTGTGTGTAAATACGCATTTAGAGTTTTCCCTTTTTATCTGCTTACACTAAGAAAAGCGGTTTTATATCTTCCAAAAATGGGATTGCATACTGACAAATGAAAAATCAGTATTTTTATGAATTCATGACAAGTAATAAACTTTATGCTGAGATAGCTTCTGACTCTACTTCTTTAAAACATAGGATAGGAAGGTGAAAGCTGTCAGGCAAACACATGTACCTTCTATCCATCAAATATGCTACATCTTACAAAGGTCTTACCATGATTTCATGAGCTCTGTTTTCTTCCTTGAAGAGTGAACTATCTTAAGCCAAAGATCAAGGTACAGGAACAGGATGATAAAACTCAGGCAGTTCTCAAATGGCTGCATCAATATCAGATTTACCAAATACTGACCACTTCCAAATACATGCTTCTGCTTTGAGGTACATTTTTAAGTGTATGCTTGAAATCGGCTATGTCTATTGGCTACTGTCTACTGGCTACTCTCTACAAAGAGTAGAAATCAACAAGATCACTAAAAACCAGTGGGTGCATTTTGTGTTCTGCTGCCTGTCAACTGATTCCTGATCTAGCTCAAACACAAATATGAAATTCAGATCCATTATCATCAACAGGGCTGCTTTTAAGCTCTTCATGGTAAAAAAGATTTCTAAATAAATGCATTTTTTACTTGAACTCTCATGCCCTATACAGGGAACACACTGCAGAGCCCATGGCTGCCAGAGCAGGATGGACTGAGCAACTCCGTATCCCTGCTGGGGCTGGGGTAACTGAATCTCAATGCTGAGCCCCTGGAGCCATCATTGGTGAAATTCACCAAAATACCAGTGACACCCACCCAAGATACTCAGCAGAGGCAGGCCTCACTGAAAACACATGCTAGGCCAGTGAGCAAACCTTTTAAAGCTTTCAATGACACAAACAGCCTGCTGTGGCACACGAGTCATAGGTCCTCCACCACCACTGTTTTAGGCACTGGGTTCTCAACCAGGACTCCGAAGTTCCCAAGTACAGAAATGCCGATGGCCGGGATCCAAGGGCCTAAGTGTGTTCCCTAAACTGATGGCTCTGTGTTCCAAAACATCACACAGCTGTCCAAAAACCATTCATGCTGCTCCTGTGTGGACCTTCTATGTCCCCTACCCCCACATGCATATGTGGATGCCCTGACCCTAGTATGTCAGATTGAGACTGTATTTGGAGACAGAGACTTAAAGGGTAATTAAGTTACAATGAAGTCTCCACTAGACCCTAATTCTCAGGTGTCATTGTAAGAAGAAATTAGGATACAGACATGCACAGAGCGGGGTGAAGACAAGGAGGAGAGGCGGCTCTCTAGAAGTCAAGGAGAAAGGCTTCGGAAGGAGCCAACCAGGCTAAAATCCTCATCTCAGACTTCTAGCCTCCAGAAACGTGAGAAGATAAATTTTATTTAAGCCGCCCAGTCTGCAGTTCTTTTTATAGCAGCCCTAGCAAACAAACACAGTCGGCCCTCCCTACACCCCACCGCACTATACAGGGCAGTGATGGTGAACCCTTTAGCGCCTTCAATGATACAAGCCACCCACTGTGCCATAGGTTCACCACACAACGGAGGGAATGATGCTGCTGTAGCCTTCAACTAACATTATATCTTGAACATCACTTTTCTGCTATTGGCATGTGAAATTCAAATTATTAACATCGACAGACATACACACATACAGAAGATCCATCCTCTCTTCGTGAAAGTAAACCGAAACAATACTAAAAGTCTCCCATTTTCTTCATTTTCTTCTCCTTTTTTACCTGGTGGTAAAACTTTAAGGTAATTTCTTCTGACATTCAGTTCTCGGAGAGACTTTAGCTGGCCTATCTGCTGAGGCAAAACTGTGATCTCGTTGCAGCTGACATCCTGTATCAAAAGCAAAGAGAAGAATCATAAATGCGTTTTTCCATGTAATCAACCATTTCGTGTAAAATCTCCTTTAGGAAATTAAGTATTTGGATACTAAGCAGGCATACTTTTACACTGGTCCCCAGGTCCCTACCAAGTAAGGCTCAGTGCAGAGGGAGGGAAAAAAATCAAAGAAAGTTCGTTTGTGAATACCCTTTCATGAAAGAAAAAGGAGTTTAAAAAGGACATTCATACCATTCGGTGGCTGCTTCTGTCACTTTTATTTTTCACATGCATCAGTTTTATTTAATTCTCAAAACAAGGCAATGAAACAATACTTCCAGCCTAATATTTACACATCGGGAAAATGAGGCTCAGTGATCCAAGGCCTGCAAGTGCCAGTTAACACTAGGAAGGAATTACCACCCATTGTTAAGGCGCTGTCTTGGGGCCGCTGAACTAGAAGGCAGATTACAATGCACCCCACCTTACCAAACTCCCAGTGAGAAGCGCTGATGTACTGCTTGGACACACTATTTATTTACAGTGGAGGCTTTACCACATGGCTCGAAACCCTGTAGCTAGCTGATCATTTTCCATACAATTTATAAATAAGACTGTGGGAAATAGGCTTTTGTAGTCTGCCTCAGAAGGCTAATGATACCCTATTAATCTTTGACTGGGACCATCTGTTGACATCTATGAAATGGAGGCGATGACATTTATAATCTTATATATCCTTGCTATTCCCTAATCCTCTCTCTTCTCCTCTCCCTGACCCCAGTTTCTCCTTTAGTCTAGACAAGCATCTACCTCTCACCTGGACACTGCAAGCTTCCTGCTTGGTTTCCATACATCCATTCCCCCTTGGACCTATCCTGCACCAAGCTGTCAGAGTGCATATCTCAGTACGTTCTTCACCAGTTCACACATCTGCAGCAAGGCCCAGCATCTCTGACGAGGTCGGTCAGTTCCTCCAGCGCCATTTCTCTGAAAGTCCCCCTTTGCCTCCTACACTCAAGCTGTGTGATCACTACTTGCGGTTCTCAGTGTGTGCCAAGCTGCTGCATAGTCCTGAAACTTGTGCAGGCTCTTCCAGGCCTGATAATCCCTGTCAGTCCCTGACACTGACCTCTTGCCCTACCTACTTATCTCTTATGGCCTAATTCAAGCTTCAACTTCCTCTTTGAAAGCCTTCTTGAGGTTGGTGCTACCTCTCCCACTAACACCCAGGAGATGGACCACTTTTCCATTCGGGGTCCTGCAGACAGTGTGTTACTGCAATTCTCTTGCTCATAGTGCACTTTCCCCTTTAAGCCTGTGAGACTGATTCAGAAGAGCCCTTACACACGGAACACAGGTCAGGCTTGCCACGCACAACCTCAGATCATTCTTCTGCATCACTACCATGTGCTGTCATGCAGGTGTGAGGAAGAATGCGTGGAAATTACTTTCCAACCCTACAGACAATTTATGTGGCTGAACTCTAAAACAGGCTTTTGTAAGTACTGTGAGAGACAGCATAAGAAAAATCCTTTTCCATACTGTGGAAATCATAGATTTTCAATGTGAAATTTTCAGAAGTTTCAAGGACATAATTAAGAACAACCTTTCTGTCAAAAAAATAAAGAGTAGGGAGAGGGAAGCAAAAAGATAGCCAAAAAAGGTATTTAGACAGCATATACTCAGCATGAAATCTGCTGAGATGAATTTATTCCATTTTTCAGCATGAACTATACACCCCTCGCTCCGTGTGGATCACCCCATGAAATCAAGGTATTATGGTTCCCTAAATATAAGGTAATTTTTCCAACATAAATTTCTTCCTTCCTTCCTTCCTTTCTTCCATTCTTTTTTTGGTGGTTATTTTTTCCGTTGTTGTTTTTGTTTTGTTTTTTTGAGACACCTTCATCTCACTATGTAACCCAGGCTAGCCTGGAACTCATGGTGACCCTCCCACCTTAGCTTCCTGACTGCTGGGATTACAGGCATGTGTTACCATGCCTGGCTTTCAACATATATTTCTAATATAATGATAAAGAAAATCAACTCCTGCCAGCTATATTACTCATAAGAAGAGAAAACAGTCAATATACTCTTTAAAAAACTTCATATATGACAAAAACAATATTTTCCATCTATAAGACAGGACATCTGCAGACAGAAACACAAAGTCCAATTGTCCTTTCACATTTTGAAGGGAATGTAGTAAAAGTCAAACTGAATTACTTCCTGTTCTGATAAAATAATGGGAAGAAAACACTCAAGTATTTTTCATCATTATACAATCAATATTGTAAAAAATAGTGCAAAACTCTGTTCCCTCAAAAATTACTGAACCTTGCCAAATTTTAAAGAGGTTATGAATTTCATCACAAAATTAAAATCCCATGGGCAATTGTCTTAATTAGCTGAAAAAGGAGGAAGAAAGATGAGATAATTGTCCAGGTGTTTGGGGATGAGATATGTTCATTTTGAAAATGCACAAGCAATATTTCTAGACTGGCCCAATCTTCTAGAACATTTCTATCCAAATTTAGCCTAAAATAAGGTAGAAAATAATTACTTACTTAAAGATAATTTTCAGGAAATCAAATTTTAAAAATAGCACCAATAATTCACCCTTATTAATGAGTAAGAAGTATCAGGTTACAAATTCCAGACTCAGTTACTTAATAATACAGTCAAATTAATTCCTTCTGAATTTTCTATTAGCCGTAAGCTAGGTCTTAAAAGAATAATTATTCCAAGCTTCAGTGAAATAAAATTACCACATATTTAGTGTTATAATATTATTAAATTTTTTGACCAACCAGTCAATTTTGTCATTTATATAAAAAACAAAATGGAAAATTCTATGACTTAAATCGTACCTATTTTCCACTGGTTTAACCATCCTATTTTTAAGTAAACAAAAGAAAAACTTCAGAAATTAAGTGTCTCTCTTCATTACAAAAGTCTTTGGAAATATTAAATGCATGCGGGAGATTACTTAGTGGTAGGTGCTAACTTACCTTCAGAATGCAAAAATGAGAAGGATTTAAAATATCAGAATAAACCCCGGGATTATCAGCTAGGTAGCAGTCACTTTCCCAGCAAGGAGTCGCTCACAAGCAACCTTGTGCTCACACTCAGGTTGGGTGTGCTGATACTATTAGCTTAAACAGAATTTCTGTAATAAATCTAGCTTTTTATTTAATCGAAGGAAATGCAAATATTCTCACAGGAAAGGCAAGCTATTATCACTTGCTTTAAACCATGTAACCATGCACTTTTGTGGAAATGGGTTTCCTATCACTCATTGTGCAACCTTATCTAAATATCTTACCCTCTCTATGCCTATATAAAAAGAAGAGAATGAACAATTCTATATTTCTTCCAACATCAGGAAAATCCATTTACTACATCAGAAATAACGAAAAGACTTTGGTTGAAACATAGACACGTAATAATGTCAATTATGATTTCTTACCAATAAAAAACCTCAATGCCTGTGGTCAGAACTTTAAAAAAAACCACTTTGTTTACTTAAACTTAAAACTTTTTCAAGCAACCTCTGTTATAATAAATGATCTCCTTTCAACAGCAGTGTCTCTCCATGTAAAATTTTACTTCACACCCATCCACGTACCCAAAAACATTTCTGTCTTTCTTTGTGTGAAAGACAGAAATGGAAGCCACAGAGTGGGTGAGAGAAGTCCTGGATTTCCAGCGGTCCCACAGAAACCGCGGAGGTCAGGACACAGCTCCAGAGACCACGAATGGACAAGTGATTATGGCAGACACATCATCCCCACAACCTACCTCAGAGACTGGCATGCTGCACAAAAATAATGAAGAAGGAATTTTTCTCAAAAGCTGCTCGATACATCATATATCTATAACTGGTCCTTGAATTCAAACTTGGCACATAACCAAAGATTTGAGGAAAAGTTAATAAAAAGCAGTGTGTCTAGTTAGGGCCAGGAAATGCACCTCCCAGTCAATCACTGCTTGAGGCAGGCCCAGGGAGTTTTTTTCATTGCAAAGGCAAGTTTCTAAGTCATGTGAAGGTTAAGAGCGAGAAGACAAGATTTTCACACTGCAAGAAATGGGGGAGGATGGAATTGAGAAAAACCAAACAAGGGCCAGGCCATCCGTGAACCCCAGCCTGTCACCATGCATACAGAACCAGTGAGAAGGCTCTTTGGTCTCTGACAAACAGTGCCCCATAAAACGCTGTCATTTATTGTGTTCTCAGTGTTTTGTCTTCACAGATGTCTGTTAATTAAACCATGTGGCATTTATGTACCTCCTCCATCAGCATGGTGTCACAGGGAAAGGGTCATGTTTTCGATGTGTCTAGAAGGTTCTAATGAGCAGAACAAGGAAAGTCACCACAAAAGAAGACCTCAGACATCTAACCACCTAACTTGGCTCCATAATAAGAAAACTTTTCAACAACATGCCTAGTTCTTCTGAGCTCTTTGTGCGGTCATTCTCCTATTGACTTTCAGTGTCCATGGCTGTGCCAACTACTGTGTAAGACTAGACCACAGCAGAGTGAGCCAAGGAGACTCAGAGAAAGAAATCATGGGCCCTCTCCATGAGACACTACACAGCCTTGCCCAGGAGATGCTGCTGCTCCAAGCTGTGGACTTTCACCAGACCAGCTAGGTTCTGACCCCAGCTCCACTGTACGGCTCCACAGCTTTAGGTAAATAATATCCAAACTGAAACTCATTTGCAAAATGTAAACATGATACCTGCCTTGCTGGGTTAATTTCAAAATTATGTGAAATAATACATGTCACTCTATCTCTTCCCCTACAGAAAGCACACACAGAGAGACAGGCTGACAAAGCAACATACACTTATGCCATGGCTATGAGGCAACGGGCACAGAAGTCACTCACAGTCATTTACAACGTGAGAAAGTTCTAGAGTATTCCTACTGGAATTGATGCTGAAGGAACCAGCTCCAGAGCCAGGATTCCATAAGTTCTCCTGTCCAACTTGGAAATACAACCCAGCCACTGCTGTCAATTCAGGAAGAAGACATATCAGTAGTGTTCTTAGTAGTTTCTCCCCAGGAGGAGGAACAGCCACTTTTTAATACTTCCTGTGCAACCCCAAATGGCTACACCAGCCAATGACTGAACCAGGCACCCTTTTTGCTTTAAGATTCTTAGATAACTATGACCCAATTACAAAGGTACGATTTGTAATTTTCCTTCAAAAATAGGAAGGAAGAGCTGGGGATTTATCTCAGTGGTTAGACTGCTTGCCTTGCAAGCACAAGGCCCTGAGTTTGATCCCCAGCACCAAAAAAAAAAAAAAGAAAGAAAGAAAGGGATGACCACTTTTCTATAGATGGTTAGGGTATTTATTTTAATCTTGTTTTTCAGGTTCAATTAACTCTGGAATGTTTGCCCATGCTGGGAAGAAAAGAGTTTACATCTCAATTTGAGATGCTTTGGATCTGATGTAAAAATTTAAAAAGTCATTTTTCCAAAACAGCAAATAATGCTTAGAACCTAATTGAATGATTTTTGCAGCACCAAAGTACTAGGTGGCTCAAGTATTCTGAGCACTTGGGGAGCTCCCAAGTTTTTTAACAAATTGGTAATATGTGACTACAAAACAAAAGCCTACCACAGCAATCCTAGAATTAGCCTAAATTCTCCAGGGAATTTTTTCCAATTGATAACTAAAAATAATCTGACATAGTTACCTTAGTAACACTATTATTTTAAGCAAAATGATATCAAAGATAAATGAGAATGGATGGAAAATAATCTATTTTTTAGTTGGCAACCTTAAACCAAGGCCATTCACATCACTTCCTTGAGGTTAAATAATGTCAACTTATTAAATTTTCACCCACTTTACAAATAAATGCTTTTACCAAAGAGCAAACTGGTAAAGCAGGAAGAGCATAGGCCACAGAGCTGCAGTATCCGACAGGGTGGTTACCAGCTTCGCATGGCTACTGAGCGCCAGAGATGTGGCTAGTCCAACCTGAGATGCTCTCACTATCAGTGTGAAAAACATGCTGGATTTCCAAGGTTTAGTGTGAAAAAAAAAAAAAAAGGCAAAATATTACAGTAATTTTTTTATTGTATACATGTTTAAAAAATAGTACTTTGGCTATTTGGAGTTAAATAAAATAATATTAAAATTAATCTCACTTGTTTCTTTGAACTTTTTACATGTGATCACCACTATGTTTGAAATCACATTGTTGCGGATGGAGTATTTCTACTGTTCGGTGCTGGCAAGGGTGTCTCGCCCTAGGTCACCACTTAGTGACATGGGGGACCCTCCACACATCACTCACTGTCTTTCTGACCTAGGTTTCTTCATTTGGACAAGAGGTCAAGAGGCTGGACTAGATGCCTTTTCTAATTCCCTAAGGCTCTCACATTCTAGAAGTTGAGGGTCCCACAGTGATTGCTGGTGGAGAAAAAACATTAGGACTCGGTGATGGCATTGGTAACCAGGTAACTAGGACACAGGACGGAATCCCAGCTGGGCACTGAGGAGTCGGGCTCAGGACAAGATGCTAGCAGAGCTCAGGATGTCCTTAATGCAAACCCAGCAGCTCGTGTGCTCTGGGATGGAGATGGTGCTGTTCAAGGCTAGCCACAAATCTTCACAGAATCACAGCACTGTGCTCTTTCAGTCCTCTGACTTAACTGTAGAACTTCATAAAAATGTGGCCTCCTAATTTATCTGCAGCTTATTTTTCTAGCTGAGCCATAAATTTTTGTCCATTTATATGCAATCTGAAAAAATCATCTAACCATAATACCTGTAAATCAGGAACTGTAAATCCTGCAAACTTGAGGAACTATAAACTACAGGAAACCTGTAAATTTCGGGAACTGTGTCACAGCAAAGCCACAGCTATTGGTTTCATGTCTCCCTGCTTTATCATACACTGTCCTCAAGCACCTTAGGCTCTGCTACGGTTTGGAAATGGTCTGTCCCCCAGGCTTTCATGCGTTGGACACTCACTCCCCAGTTTAGTGGTGGCAACAGGCAGTGGAACCTGTAATTGGAGGTGGTTAGGCTACAGGGGCACTGCCCTTAGAAGGGACCGACAGTTCTCATGGGATCCCAGGAAGTTCTCATGAGTGGGTGATTATAAAAAGAGGAATACCAGTCCTTCCCTGCTCTCTAGCTTCCTGTCTGACCATGTGACTCTCCCTCTCATATCCACTCCCATCATAATGCCATCAGCTGTGTAACCGAACAGTCCTTTACCAGAGACTAAAAACATGAGGGAACCTGATTTTGGACTTTCAGCCTCTAAAACTGTGAGTTAAATAAACCCTTTTCCTTCACTAAGTTCCCAGCCTTGAGTTTTTGTTACAGTAACTGGAAATGGAATAACATAAGCTCTTCCTTGTTGCACTGTAGCAAAAGGTCTTTCTGAATACCCTCAACGGTTATGATCAGTTAACAGACACAATGAATGGCTTAGAAATCAGTAACATACCAATTCCATTAACTGTTTGAGCTGACCTATCTCCTCTGGTAGTGATCCAAGCTTGTTGTTACTTGCGATTAAGACTTTGAGAGGCAGACCACACAGGCAGGCAGGCAGGGCAGACAGCTGATTTCGACTGCAAAGACAATACAACAAGAACACATGTAAATGGAAAAGCCATGTCATGCTTTCTGTAAAGATGCTTTTTGAAAAGAAAGGAAAAAAGAGTGATCCAAGAAGATATTTCACAAATACAAAGAATACAGTAAATTTTCTGTGTATGTAATAACTCAAATTACACATGTATAACAATACAAAATATATTTTAAAAAAAAGAATGGCAGACATTGAAACAGATTAGATGACAGATATCAAAATACAGTTAGAAATGAAGAATAAATTCTAGTACACTACAGCACAGAAAGGTGACTACAGTTCACAACAATTTATTATATATTTCAGAGTAAAACTAGAAGAGTCCAAATGCTTCCAACACAACAAATGACAAATGTTTAATTACAAATCACTGACCTGCATACCCTCAATTATCACACTACATCCTACATGTCAGTTATAAATAAATAAACAGAGGCACAGTTTTCAGGGAAACAACAGGGAAAGCCATCAAGGCCTCCTCAGAAGCCAAGCCCCAGGTCCGCCAGGAGGCAGACAGACAATACAACCAATAACCAACAGCAACGGGGAGCCAGCGCTGCTAGAGTTTGGATCTCAAATGTCCCCCATAGGCCTGCACACGTGCGCGCGCGCGTGTGTGTGTGTCTGAGGGCTGGGCCTGTGGTGCTAACGGAAGACAGTGATGCTTTTAAGAGGTGGGGCCTGGTGGAGGTCTCAGGTCACTGGAGGTGCGCCCTGAGGGGATGAAGGGACCTGGCCTCTTCCACTCATGCTTTTCTCCCCAACAGACCACCAAGAGGCCAGCAGCTCACTCCAGCAGGCGCTCCCCACCACAATGTGCTGCCTCACCACAGGCCCCAAAGAGATGGAGTCAAGTGATGATGGACTTGAACCTTCGAAACTATGCCTGAAAATTAACCTTTCCTCTTTGTAAGTTGATCATATAAGAAGTATTGTTACAGCTAAAGAAAACTAACACAGGCGCCAACCATTTCCTCCCAATAGCATGTGCAGGAAACTCAGCTAAGACCAAAGCAATGAGTACCACAAAGGCATCATCTCACCCATTTTAGTCATAATGGAGAAGAGAATCACAAAACCAGTGGGCCAGTTTCTCATGTCTTCACTCAGCTTCCTTTTGTTAAAACAAGAGCTGCTACAATTAAAGTATGTTTCTACATCTGCAAGGGAGCTAAATAGAAGAAAAAAAGCAAAAGTGACCTCTGGCAAAGTGAGCCTGGAGAGAGGGGGGTTCATTCTCACAGAGTAGTCAACAAAGGCTGAACTGAGGTTTGACCCCAACCTGGCACGAAGAGGGTCTCCATCCAGAAGGTTCTGAACTCAGTGTTCTGAGAGATGGAAAGACACTGGATCCAGGAAATATACAAACAGCCCTTATTTATATATTAGCCATTTATTTCTGCCTCATCCCCTATAAGAACCCCTTTTTCCCCGGGAAAGGAAGAGGGGATGTAAGGGCAGATATGTAATAGGGGGTATGACCATGATCAAAATACACTGAACCCCTCAAAAAACATGTGAAACTGGGGTGGGGGGTGTGTGTGTGATGGAATACAATGATTAAAGTTGTGCATGTACAAATTTGCCAAATGAAACCTATTAATCTGTATAGTATAGCTAATATGCACTTGCAAAAAATATGCAAAGAAAAAAATAAAATTTTTAAAAAGTTAAAAAATAATCGTTAGCATGCAATCAACAAAAGTATAACTATTAAACATAAAAAGTAAATTTTATTAGAAATGCATCACTTAATGAGGTGGATGGAACTTTTATATTTTTCCTAATCAGCCTACATTTATTCATGGTTGAATATGACATATTGTATTGTTAAATAAAACAGATGTCAGAATGAATTCTACCTCTCCTCCTTTATTAATTTTAAGAAAAAAATAAGTGTGACTTACCACTGAAATATATATTTGGGGGGAGAACCCTTTTTCCTGCTGCCAAATAAAGAGACAAATAGTTTTCAGTTTTCGTGACTTTCTTTCCTTGCCAATCTGTATATGTAACCAGTAGCCACACAATGAAACAACTAAAAATCTGTATGCCTGTGATCACACCTGTTTAAGAGTTCTGAGAGTTTGCACACACATGCAGAGAGCTTCAGAGGTTGTGTATGTGTGTGTGTGTATTTACAGGCACACACATACTTCTGTATGTAAGAGGTGGGAACAGATGGGGAGAAACGCACCAAAATATCAATGGTCATTTTGGGATATAGGTAGAATGAGTGGATCCTACTTTTTTTAGTATACTTTGCTATATTTTCTGAATTAACTCCTATAAGTACTTTTATAATTAGGAAAGAAACATCATCATAAGAAGATAAATTCAATCCAGACACTTGTTACATGGGTACTTTTGTTTGTAACAACTCACTGGAGAGATGAACACTTGTGACTTGTGCATTTCTCTGTTGTATGCTATACAGGTACCACTTAAGTCTCACTCGCACACCTGCATGCACACATGAATGCACACATGCACACAGGCCAGGGCAGGAATCTGGTTAACCAAAGGACACCTGTAACTCAGGAGCTGCAAAAAGGCAGGTACCAGCACTGAGGACGGAGTTCAGTGGCCCTTGCCTAGAAATGAGTGAGGCCCTGGGTTTGACATCCAGCAGCATGGAAAGAAGGAAGGGAGGAAGTATGGGAGGCAGGAAGGAAATGCAAAAAGCAGTTGCTATGCTATGCTATGCAAAGAACCTTACTGACCTGGACCTGCCCCTGCCAACACCCTGACAGCATCCTAATCCAGGCCCAGGTAACATAGGGCCTGCGCAAAAAACAACATAATCCTGTCTGTACTGCCCAGATCTAGAAAGGAAGCTATTTGCAGAAAGGGACAGAAGCAGCAGAAGTTGTCTAAGAAGGTCCAGCAGGAGGGAGAAGTACAAGCTGTCTCACTTTGTCAGTTAGGAGGAGGGAGAGAATAGGTCACTGGCTCACTGACACTCTCCCCTGACCTGGGGTGAGACTGGAGAGGGAAACCGGGGCCACCACCCTCTCTGTGTCCTGTCACATCTCTCCCACAGCCCCCTCCAGTGGGACACTTTTGGCTGGATAAGGGGGTCCTCCTGGTGCTCTGCTGCCTTCCTTCATGCTCTCAAAAGGGCTCTGTAGATACCACCTCTGGAAAAGAGAACTCTACTAAAGGGGAGCAAGTAAACAATTTGAAATACAATTTGTGGCTATATTAATATTTATTAATATGCCATTTCATAAAGTGAGGACTGACAAAAAATGTTGACAAGACAAATCTATTATTTTAGAGCCATATTTAAATTTCCTTCAGAAGAGAGGATCACAGGAACATCTTTCAAGAAATTCTATATTCATATTTCTGTAGAATTAAGTTACAGGTTGTGACCTTTCCTGTGTTTTTGGGTTGGAAACCCAGTCTCACTACCTCAGTTCATGCAGCTGACCAGAGCAGGCAGGTCAGGCAGCTATGGAACCCAGAGAGTCATTTATCATAGCTTCTCACGCAGAGAAGGCTCTGCTCCCTCAGATTTATTCTTCCTGTAATGTTTTTGGGGTGTGTACTAACTTAAAATAAAATACAGCTTAAGCCTGTGAAAGCATTCATGGCCTGTGAAAGTATTCATGGCCTCTTTGATGGGAATAAATATTTTTTAGATTAAAAGCTACCGACAACATAGCTCATCTCCCGTTAGGCCCCATGCATTCCCCATATACACTGACTTAATCACCCATGGACTTAGCAAACCCTTGATGTCAAGAATTTCATAATAATTCAAGATGCCACAGACTCGGGCACACTTCTACTTCATCCATCTGTTCCCTCAGCCTGTATTTCATGTATTTTAATGCAAGATGTTGCTGTATTACTTGCAATTTCCCCAACAGAAAAAGGAAATGCTCATGCATACAAAAACCCATCAGCTCTCCAGCAAGTATTTATTAAGGACAGGGGGAAATGCAGTTTATTTCATCCTGAACCCACTACAGACCACATCAGCAGCCTTAGCTTTCTGAAACCACTCATCTGGCAGCAATTTTCTCAAGCAAGTAAGTGCCTCAGGCCACAACCCACTCTCCTCCCCCCACTTGTCTCCTGTGGGCCTCTGTGCTATAAACAGACCCTTTATGGAAAGAATGTTTAAAAATAAGGCCATATAGTAGCTGATAAGGTAACGGCCAACATTTATTTTCAAATCTATCCTCTAAGCCACATCTAAAAGAAAACTTCATTTTTTATTTTTTTGCTCACTCATTTTGAAAGACTAAATTCACAGGGGAAAGGGCCTGTTCATTTAGAAGTAGAAATTACAGATTCAGTCATGGTGGCCTGAGACATCTTCCCCTTGCCAAGTGGAGCCTGCCCACTGATTCTTGCCCTTGTCCCTGGCCTGTCTGGAGGAGGCTCGGGGGGTGAGAGAGACTTTTACCAGATTCATGTGTATTGTTTCATCTTCCATCTTTTTCAGCCAAATAAGACCTGCCTGCTGCTATAACTTTCTATTTCCTCACCGCAAGATGAAACAAGGTAGTTTAACATAATCTAAACATTTTTGGTAGCCTAAATTTGTAGGATAGATTTCTCTTGGCTTCAAGTACTGGTATCCCTCACTTAACTCCTAAATTAAGAAATGCACAAGCCAAGTCACTTCTTATGGTTTTACTTTTAGAAAATCTTATTTTGATTATAGAAATTAGCAATGTCCATATTTTGAAATTCAATGTTAGGATTTGGTATTATTTGGTTAGTATTTGGTTTATCAAAGAGTTATTTTTCTTGAAATATATAAAAATAAATATATACTATATTCTACATGTGATTTTATTATCAGCACATATTGTATTTTTAAAAATTCTACCAGAATATGCATCTTTATTTTTACAGTATATATTTGTTTAATAATGGAACACAGGACTCATAAAATACAGAAAAAAATTTTTATAACAGACTCACCTACTGAACTGACTACTTGGTGCCATAGAAAGGGCACAATTTTGGAATCAGAAGACCTGGGTTCAAATTACATCTCTGCCAAAAAAATCATCTCTCTGACTTCAGGGAAGGGTAAGTCATTTAATCTCTTAGATTTTGTCAGCTATAAAACATAGATAATAAAGCCTACCTAACATGAGATTATGGACGTGAAAGTCTTTAGCCCAAATTTAAATCCGTATACAAAGATTCATCCACAACCACTAATGTGGCAAAGTAGTGGAGAGGTGGCCAAAAAGCATATGTGTACTTAGCTTCTTTTTATTATATATTATATTTACTAATTGCAAAAACTTTCAGCTAATTTTAAAATATGGTTTCATATTCCACTCACTGAAAACATACACCGATTAAGAACACAGATGATCTTAATCACAGACATGCCAGTGAGAACCAAGCTAGGCTATAAAATTTCAGGCCCAAGCAAGCCAGCTATACCTATTTCCAACCTGGATAACCAAGACTGGCACATATGCATTATCACACGAATGATATTTCCCATCTTCTCTAATTACAGGATCCCAACCTTTCTCTGGGAAAACATGAATCCCACGAATAACCATCTCTAGTTACTATCTGGTTTTCAAAGAGTAACAGATGTAATGAGGTGAAATCATTAACCGTCACTATTAAGAAAATGCCACAGACCTAAATCTGAAGGGCCCCAGGGAAAGCAGGGTAGTTTCACGAGGCTCAACCTTTCCTGAGTGTCAACCGACAGGTGGCAGCTAACAATAACCATACCCAGTAGCGATAGTCATAAAGTAGTTATAGCTATTGTTTGAATATTATTGTCTGTGTTTGACACCTGGCCTACGATAAACAGAAATTACGTTACTTTATCCAAGTAAGTTTCCTTTTCAAAGGACACTGCCTCTGATTTTGTTTTTGCTCTGAGTTTACCCTGTTCACCTTTCATTAAAATCAGAAGGACTATTTTTGTGTTTGGCATATGATACCTGTTGTCTTTACATACACATGGCAGTGAACAATATGCATAGAAAGCCATTTCCTCTTTCCTGCTTACTCCATTCTGAAAAGCCCACCCTGGCAAAATGTCTCACCCTCATTTCCCCTAATGACTGACTACTTCCCCTTCATCACCAGCCCTCCCTTTCATTCCCACCATTGCAATACATCTAACACAACTGCCAACAACAACAACAAAGCTTTGCTTTTGTTACCTGGTGATACTTTGGTCTACTTTAATTTTATGCTGTGAAGCTAAAATCAATTAGAGATTATCTTTACATTTATTTGTACAACTCAAAATTATATGACACTTTAAAAACTGAAAAAAACCTTTAAATTATTCTTATTGTTATTATTATTTTGGGGGGATTGAACCCAGGGACTCATGCATGCTAAGCATGTGCCCTAACCAATTTGCCACATCTTTAGGCTCAAGACAAAAATTTAATTGAGATTATGCATTCAGTCTGGAAACCCAAGTTTAATTTTAAAAGCAATTAATGCTCCCAACTTGAATATGACGGTCATTTGAAAACATTAAATGGCTTCAAACCTAAAAACACAGAATCATCACTTCAACTGGATCTTGAACCAGTTCTTGAAAGATGTATCAAACAACTTCACACTCCATACACCTAAAAGCCATGTTCTGAGAAGGTAAAGGATTCACTTTACGAAAGAGACCTGGAAGGAAGGCCAGAGCTCAAAGTGACCATCTAAAACAATTTGAAACTCGGGCAAATTTCCACCACAGCCTGTCACTGCATTGCACTGTGCATACCTGTACCATATTTGGATATTGCAACTGAGCGGGTTTCCCACACTAACAGCCTGTCAGTCTTGTCGGGAGTATAAATAAGCCACAGCTTAAAATATTCCATCTTCATACCCTTAACGGTCGGCAACCTCTGCTACCAGGGTCCGCAGTTACATTTCGAAGGCCAGTTCTTGATAACCAGCCCCATGTTAGTTATTTTCTCTCCCTTCTTCTAAGAGTTCAATTCCCAAAGGGCAAGGCCTCTATTACACTCTGAAAACTATTACTTGAAATTTTCTTCATTTAAAATGAAGCTAGATGCTTAAAAATCAAGGGAGATTCCTACAGAGAACTCAATATCTAAAACCAGCAAAAATATTAATTTGCTGGCAACAATGTAGGTTTGGAGTTTTAACTATTAAAACTGCAGTGACTACTCTGGGAGGCTGAAGCAGAAGGATCACAATCTTAGCAACCTGACAACTTAGTGAAACCGCATCTTAAAATAAAAAATGAAAAAGGGCTGGGGATGTACCTCATTGTGAAGGCCCTGAGTTCAATTCCTAGTACCACAAAAACCAAAACCAAAGCCCAAAACACAGCAGTAGCCTGTGCCCTATACCCTGAAAAATATCCCTGTACAGAAGACTGCTGTGGGCACACAGGAAAACTGTCGAAAAGTGGTAGCTGGGAAAGCTGTCCTGGCCCTAGAGATAAGGCCCCCGCTTTGGGGAGCTTTCTTCCAGATAGAATGGACTTTGATCTCCTGGTACTTCTCCTTCCTTCTTCTCCCTGCCAACCCACCAAAGTCAAGGGGAAAAAAATTTTTTTTAATTTAGCATCTTTTTTCCCACCACAAAAGAAAAAAGTTCTTAACTGCCCCAATATTTTCATATACCCAGAGTATATCCTCTTTACCAACACTACTACAGATTCCACATATTTTACCTAGATACAGATCTTTTGCTGCTATTTTTCTTAACCCATGTAACAATTCACCTGATGATGTAATGTCACAAAAGTTGATTCAACACTTCAACAAACATTTTGTGGGCAGTTACCATGTATAAGACACTGTTGGCATTTAGACAGATATTATTTTAATTATATTTACAGCAGTCCTGTAATGTAAGAATTAATACCCCTTTCTTTTCAAACACAAAGCTGACATTGTTCAGAGAATTTAAATAACTTGCTCCAAGTTGCCTGGCTAGTGAGTTGCTTGGTACTCAAGTTTGAAACCGGTTGGGAAGGGTTTCTGACCAAAGTCTGTGGCCTCCACACACAACACAGCCTCTTCTCTCCTGCACTGGTGGCAAGCCAGGAAGACAGCAGGAGGAGCGTACAGAAACTCCAGCAGGAGCAAGGAGATGCTGGACTAAGAGCTCATGATTGTTTTATGCAAAAAGAGATGGTGGAAAGGGGCCAAAAAGGATTTCTGAGATTCTAAGTTGGGGGCCATAGAGAAAAACAGCAGAAGTACCCAGGGGAACTAGAATCAATGATATGCTATTTTGGGCAAAAAAAAAAAAAAAGAAAGAAACGAAAATTGAGCATAGGTGGACACAAAAGAGGAAATGAATGTTAGGTAGTGGGGAAAATGAGGGCTGGTGTTCAAGTGAGAATAGATTTGAGGCTCATGAGTCAGGAGATCTGGGAAGATTTAAGAACTAAAGCTTTGGGTAACTTTGGCATTAAGGTGCAGGATGAGAAGGAACATGCACACTTGACACTAGAGAAGAAACAGAAAGAGGCAGAAAGGTGACCAGGAAAAGCATGTGACCTGAGCCAAGGAACAAAAATGCCATGGTGGTCAGCAGGGAGAAGTAGTCCATTATTCCCACACCTTCCGAGTGCCTGCTCTGAGCAAGAGCCAGTTCCAACCTGTGAGAAGACACGAAACACATGCAAAGCCTGAAACTTCCTCCCTAATGGCATTAGGCAACATCCTCCTGAGCCGCTATCCCTACATCCCACCCGAACACTGACCATGTAGGTTAAAGTACTGCTGCAGCAAATACTTCCTACCAAGTTTCTAAATATTTAAGTACCAAGTTTCTAAATATTTAAAATGAAGGTACTACAGATCTTCATCTCTTCTTTATTCTTTAGGTGACTCCTTTATTCTCTTCTTTATTCTTTAGGTGACTCCTTTATTCTCTTCTTTATTCTTTAGGTGACTCCTAAAGAATAAAGAAGAGATGTCCTTCATGGATCTGGTCACGGAAAGTGGAATGAATGGATTCCTGGCTGGTTTGAAGAGCTCTAACCAAGTGCTGCTCACCTGGGCAATGCTGTTAGTAGGCACTACTACTCAAAAGCCACTACAATGAAGATTCCAAATTGTTCTCCTCTCTGTAACGTTATGACTGAGGTCATCATTGTCTCTTTCTGGGACTCAACTCTGAGAGAGGCCACCTCTTCTGAGGGTTTATTTAAATTCTCTGAAGATCACTTTCCTTCAGAATATTGACCAAGCAAAAGCAGAAGCACAACACTCAAAGCACACAGGTCCCTCCTTGGTCCCATCGCCATCTATGCACCTTTGAGCTCCCACAGTCCTTGGGATATAGCACCTACCAGAAGGAACATCATGATCACCACTAAGTATCAGGGTTTCTGTTTTAGTTTTTTTACCTATGGTGCTGTTCAAAGAGTCCAGGAAGCTACACAGTTCCTGCATGTGTTGTTGTAAATCTGCATGACTGGATGTATCAGAAAAACTGAATAATTTTGAAATGGGCAAAAAATTACTAGACATCTTGTGTAGTGCACCCTTCCAGATTATCTCTGCCAGCAGACACAAAATATGTTAGGGGAAGGAGAGGTGAACCCCTCCATTAGAAAGCTGTATGTTGTATTTTTACTAGAATCCAGCATGCAATGCTTAGAGAATATACATTATCTTCAAGTACATGTAGAATAGTTACAGAATTAACTATGCATAGGCTATAAAGCAAATCTTGATCCACCTAAGGAATACACAGTATATCGAACAGAAAGTGTTCTTGGAAACAATGTAATTGAACTGAAAATTAATTCTAGAGATTTTTAAAAAACTTAATCTATAGAAAATTTAAAATTCACAGTTCAAAGATGTAAGGCTAGAAACTAGAAAAAATTTAGGAGTAATTTAAAAAACATTGCATGTTATGATCTGGATGAATATCCCCCAAAGATTCGTGTGTTCAAGGCTCAGTCCCCAGGTTGGTACTACTGGGAGGTACTACAGACCTTCAGGATGCAGATAGAGCCTTGTGGGAGGCCTTCTGGTCACTGCTGGGGTGGGGGTGGGGCGCATTTGTCCTGTCCTTGAAAGGGGTCCCTTCTCGTCTCTTTTTCTTTCCTTCCTGGCTCTTTAGGTGGTCTGTTCCAACATATGTTCCTGTCATGATGTGCTACCCTCACCAGAAGCCCAAGTCCATGAGGCTGCCTGGTTTTGGACTAGAAACTTCAAAATCATGATGCAAAATAAATCTTTTCTATTTATAAGTTAACTGCCTCAGACATTTCATTGTACTAACAGAAAACTGACTAAAACATTGCATAGTGCAACTTTTAGGAACCAGGCGAAGCTCTATGTATAGGGAAAGCCACGTTTTGAATGGTCTAGAAGAAAAAAATAACTAGAAGTAACTGAGATAAATACCTGAAACTGTAGAAATAAGAAAAAGAGTAAGCCTATAAGAAAAAAGAAGGAAATAGGAAAGATCAAAACTTGATGAAATAGAATAAAGAATGAAGATCCAGTAACAAAATCAAAAGCTGATTTAAAAACAGACATATATATGTTGGCACAAGAGAGAGACATGCAATTTAAACAACTTCTGAAAAAATAAAGAAAGAAAAACAAAGAATACACATATGTACAGTTTTAGGAATAAAAAGGGAGAGCCAACTATAGACACAGAAACAACCTAAAATACAAAGGCTTCCTCTTACTGAAATACACTATTCCCCTAGAAAATTTCCTAACAACTATTTTCATAATTATGAAACTGTTCTAAGAGACATGGAATGGAGATAGTGTTCAACAAGATAATAAAGTTGAAAGGGCTTAGCAAACTTTAAAATATCAAAGAAATATATCCCATGCATTGCTATTAATTATGAAATAGTAAGGCCCCAGGATAAATCTCTTTCCAATTTCCTATCTAAAGCAAGGGGCTGCTAAAGGGCTCAAAGATAATGGTCTACCAATCAAATCCTATTTAGGTATTAAGAAGCAGTGGTAAAATGATGATGATGATTTTATAAATCCACACATTCTTTTACATGTGTATGTTCTTTTTTTAATTTTTCTCTTCATATATAGCACTTGTAAAACTTCAGAAACTGTAGTACTGTAAAGAACTATAATAAATTGATTATTGGTGAAATGCAATGTTTCAAAGAACTTTTATCTGTCTAATTAGAAAAGTAAATCATTTGGATTTACTTTTCGTTTTAGGCTTGTTCATTTTAGGCTTACATTTTAAGGAATACACCTTAAGAGTACTATAAATGAAAAAATCTATAGAATAATTTTTTTTTGGTTTTAGTTCTTTTGGCTGCACAGTACTGACAATCAAACCCAGGGCCTTCATACCAAGCTACATCCCCAGCCCTTTTAAAATTTATTTTTACTTTAATTTTGAGACTGGGTCTCACTAAGTGGCTGAATTGCCCAGGCTGGGCTCAAACTTAGTGACCCTCCTTGTATCTTCCTCGGGTAATTGTAATTGTATCCTCCTCGAGTGCTGAGCTAAGAGTTGTACACTGCCACTCCTGGTTTTTGTTTTTGTTGTTTGAGACTAGCTCTGACTACGCAGGACCCAGGGTGGCGTTAACTGGATATTGTAGTCCAGGTTAGTCTTGAACTTGCAATTCTCCTGTCTTATCCTCCCAATATATAATGACTTCAGGTGGGTACTTACTTCACTTTCAGAGAGCTATTTGGCAGCATAAAGATCTTAGTATCTCTATTAAGATCAGAAGCAGAACTGAAAACAAAACCAACAAATTCTGGCAGTGCTCTAGCTATCAAAGCCGGACTACCCCCTTTGTGTTACTGTTCTTTTATTCAATACAAACCCTGAACTAAAACAACATCCATGATCAGATGGTGTGTATAATGGAAAAATCCTCTTTGGAAGTCTTGCCAAATATTGGCTGTACCAAAAGAAATGAAATGTGATAAGAAATATCCAATTATTAACTCATTCATGTTTAATAAAGCTCTTCAGCTACCAGTGCCAGTGGACATACTTTCACAGACACAATAATTTATAAAACATTAAAAATGTTAGAGTCCACTGGCTGTAGGTTCTACCTTGAAAACAAATGGTGTGAAGCATTGGTGTGAAAACACAAGGCTTAAACCTGTGACTGGTTGTACAAGTTTGGATAACTCTGGGGACACCTCCAATTTTACTAAATATGAAAAATATTTTCAAATTTTGAGACACTCTTTTCAAATTGTAGTACAGTTCACTGTGTTGTGATGTCTCTCTGTTAGTCTGTCGATTCACAAGACACACCTGGTTATCTATCAAAGACCAGTTCCAAAATACATGTCCACTAAAGTATTCTCATTTTCCTTTTGAATGAGATACGATCTTCATGAAAGGATGTGGTGTATAAATTTGTACTAAATTAAACAAAACTCGTATGTTTTTTCACTCTGAGAAGACACCATCTATTTTCTTATATTCTGCAGAGGAGAAACATTAACTTGCCATGGATGGCTTCGTCAGAAATGCCAGGGCAAGGAGAAGGGACAGTGAAAATTAATTTTTGGTTCACAACAAAAAATGTAAAATCTGTGCTTTCTAAGGCAACCCTGACATGTAGGATCCATTGACTAGAGAGTGATATCATGAGGATTAAAGATTATTTCTCAGAACAAGTTGCAAAAGAATGTGGGCATACGGGTTACAGAGCCATCAGGAAGTTGGCTCTTTTTGCATATTGTTTAGCAGCCAAAAAGGATACCAGGCTGCAGAGAAAGCAGCCCGAATGCATTCCTTTTTTGGTGTGATAACATTTTGTGCAAGAGACTGCCTTCTTTACAAGCAAGGCCTCAAAACCCACTCCAAGTAGCCTGGACAGATAGGGACTTCTGATGAATAAACCAGGCTTGGCTGAGTGTATTTCCCTCTAAGAAAATAAAACTGCTCACCACAGTTCTGGAAGCAATATGTTCAAATGTTGTAAAGAACTTTCATTTTTGACAGTTCTATCCTGAACTTCTGAGATAAGAGTTTTATGCCAAGGTCCCTATTCTTAGATTAACAACACTCTAACAACTGCCAAGAGTTTTGCTACTCTGGGTTATTTTGTTTTCCTGAGGTACATTTACTTTATGAGCCTCATAACAACCACCTTTCCAACAACTTAAAATAGATTTTAAACTTTGTAAGGTTTTCTTGTATGTTTCAGGTTCAAAGTGTTTGTTCTTATATAGGAACAAGTCTTGCTTAATCTTTTTTATAGTTCTTGGCCACATTTCTTGGATTAAGGTATTTTATAACAGGAAGAGACACAGTGGCACATATACTAAACTAACATAACCTTTTGTTGTGAACACCAAGAAGCTAAGATTAAAAGCCTAGATCCTTCAAGCACAGGCTACATAAACAGCAATAAATCAGTATTTTCCACAAATACAACATTTCTATCCTGTGAGAAAATGTGGAAAACATTTCAGTGCTTTTAAATGCATTCATGGTGAAGATTTTTTTCATGTGCTAATTAAATACATCTCTAATCTCCAAGACATGAATGAAGCTTGGCACCAAAAAGCTACTGTATTTGACACTTAGAGATGACACTGTTGAGACAGTATGGCAGCTATGAACATGGGCAGAGAGACACACTCTTACCACCACCATCATCATCAATGTCAGCACCATCACCATTGAAAAATTATTGCTATTTATTGTGCTATATGAAATATATCCCAGAGGCTGCAATCAACTTTGAATGTTTCCCATAAATTCTGAGTATATTTATGTGCTATCACTCCCTACTTTGGAATGTATAAAATTAGTAATTCCTATATGTGATTTATTAAGGAGGGAAAACGTTTTAAATGCTACAGTGAGGCCAAGGCTGGGGATGTAGCTCAGTGGTAGAGTGCAAGATTTACATGTGCTATACCCTGGGTTTGATCCTCAGCACAGGAAAAACAACGACAAATATAGTGAGACAACATTTATGTCTAACTACAGAAACATGAAATATGTGAGAAATTCAAAAAACAACTTCTTTGCACGATTTTATCTAACAATTCTTCCTTGTTGATAGAAATAAGACAAAAAATTCTAAGTACTACAGGTAAGAAAAAGATTGAGCTCTTTATAAAGTGGATATGGTTATATATTTGTTAAAGCTCTTTCAGAATGTGTAACATCTGACACAATCTTCATTACAAGTGTGGGCACAAAAGTAATTTATTTCTTTAATTTTTTGAAATTCATATCAGCTCCCCCAATATATCTAAATTAATAACACTGTCAGGTTTGGCTTATACAAGTGAACATCTATCATATACAATGTAAGGTTCTCTCTTTTGTACTTGTAATGATTAAGGAAAATGAAATGGATTGAAAATAACTCAGTGGCTCTTCCACAAGGCAATGTGTTTGCAGCACCCCGAGTCTCTTTTTTCAAGTGAGGGATGGCACCCTTTTCCTAGGCCAAAAAAGTCATCAAGGTCCACCACAGCCCTCGCCATGCCCAAGAAGCAATACATTTCATTCTGCTTGCCTGACAATATTCACCGAGGCCAGAAGGGATCACAGTGACCGACCTCAGAGCCCATGCAGGAGATGTGTGCTGTGGTCACACACTCAGGATATTCTGCGCTCTCCCTGGTGGCCGGGACGGGAGCAGCTGGGAGCTGGGCGTTCTGAGAGCCCTCACACAGACAATACTTCTGCAAGGACGGTATCACTCGCTATCTAAGAAGACCCAGCAATTTAATTAGATGTCACTCATATTATCTAGATACTATCATACATTTACAAGAACACAGGTGTTGACAGTCACCTACTATTTCACAAGCTACAAATAAACCTTTTAGTTAAGAGCACTCTGAGATCACTCTCAAAGAGAGAATTAACTCAATTCCAAGGGTCCAATTCCTAGAAGACGTGGCTCAACTAAATCTAGTAGTCAAGCAGGAATTAAAGGACGTGTAACTGAAGAACACACAATGATGATCTTCTGGGTGGCTTTAAGGCTTGCCTTTGCTACTATTTTATGTTTACACATCTATATCCAGAGAGTAAGTTTTATAAGCAATATTAAACGTGATCACTATCTGGCTTTCAAAAGGTTTAGAGGCTGTCCACACATTTTTCACATAATCTTGTAATATATCCCTGGGGGTTAAGAGACTTACTTTTGCTTAATTCTCTCCATTTAGTTATCAAAGTCCTTCAAAGAGTGCATTATTCAAAGTAAGAGATAGCTCTCATACATGGTAATATTAAAAGTAGGAAATATGAATGAAGAAAAACAGAATAAAAACAAAAATGGCCAATCCAAATGCACAAAGAGGGAGGTAAGCGTGAAATTAAGGAATTGACAGAAAACAAAATTTAAAGAGTTGGGTGCTTAACTGTGTCCCTTTCTTTCTCTTTTCTGTTACCTAGAAATTAATCACAAAACTCTGTTTTTTTAATGTACCACACAGGTTTCTCTGGTCATCATCAAGGACTTCTCTCCGTCCCTGTCTTAGACAATTCTAAGACCCATACTCCAAACTTCCACCCATCTAAAAACAGCAATAAACTTTTCTCAACAAAGTGCAACATGATAATCATTGTAAGGAAGTCAATTTTACTAATGTCTTTAAAAACATAATAAAATTAGATTAGCAAGTATTTTTGGAATTTTATAGTCTATGTCATCCTAGAAGAAAAATGTCATCTATTACCCAAACTTTTCAGTGCAGCTGGACTTAATATAACAATGCAAAGTTAAGTCTATTTACTTATTACACACACGACTTCTAAAGTAAAAATGTCACAGCAGCCCTAGAGAGGGTGAGTAAATAGACCAACTGCACATGCTCTTGGAACAGTTCCCCTTCGTGGTTGCACTGGAGGACAAATGTCTCAGGGAGATAATGAACCAAAACCTACAGACACCACTATGCTGGCTCCTCTACGCAATCCTAAAATAGCAAAGAGCCTGCTGTGGCAGATGATAACAAATGCTGGTGGGACTTCAGAGAAAAAGGAGGCCTGCGACACTGTTGGTGGGAATATAAACTGGTACAACCACTATGAAAATCGGTGTGGAGATGCCTCAAAAAACCAAACTAGAAATTCCATTTGAGCCAGCTCATCCCCTTCCGGGTATCTTTCTGAAAGAGTTAAAGACATCATACTACAGTGATACTTGCACAGCCATGTTTATAAGCAGCACAATTCAAATAGTTACAGATGAATGGATAAAGAAAATGCGGCATTTACACACAATGGAGTAATACTCTGCCATAAAGAAAGGTAAATTTGAGTCAGTTGTAGGAAAATGGAAATACCTTGAGACCATAAGGTCAAGTGAAATAAATCAGAAACACAAGTTTAAATATTGCATCATTTTTCTTATATGAGAAACCCAAATTATAAGTATAGAGCAAAATAAAAGCTAGGTAACAGGAAGAAGGGAGATAGATCTTTTTCAAAGGGAAAGGGGATCAAGAAATGATGGTACGAAGGGAGGGAAAGGGGATTTAAAAAGGAATTAAGAGGTTGAGCATTTAGCTCAGTGGTTAGAGTGCTCGCCTAACAAGCGCAAGGCCCTGAGTTCAATCTCCAGCACCAAAAAGCAACAACAACAACAAAAAAAAACCCAACCAAACAAACAAAAGGAATTAAGATGTTTTATGTATGTCTTCCAATTCCACACAGGAATGTAAACATTATGTGCTGCAAATGTGTACTAATAAAAAAATTTTTAAAAAGAAACTAAGAAAATTCATAATTATGAGGTGAATTAGAAACCTTAGAAGTGGAAAGTGGATAGATCAGTTTACAGATTATCCTAACAGTAACCTCAATCTCATCTACCAAAAAGAAATTAAAGCCACTTATAAACACACCCACAACCTCTTTCAACCTTGATGAAAAACATGTCTTTTTGCTACAAAGATAGCAGGAGAAGGACCATAATTCTCAGTAGCCAACTAAAAAACAAAATACTCCACTGGCACAATTATCTATTATAAAGTGTGTTCTGTGTGGTTCAGTTGGTGTTATGGTTTGTGTCTAGATGTCCCCCCAAAGCCTCATGTGGTGAGAGATAGCTGGATCTAGAGTGTGGGCTGCCCTGGGGGCAGGTAGCCTAGATAATAGAGGAAGAATGCTTAACTAGCCGCTTGTTTGCATTGCTGATTTACATACATTCCTGGCATTTTCCTCACTTTTACTTTGCGGCCGGCTGCGAGTCCGCCACGCCGCCCCGCCGCCTCGGACCCAGCAGACTATAGACTGAAACTTCTGCAGACTGTGAGCTAATAAACCTTTCTTCCCCTAACTTTAGGTGTCGGGTATTCTGTCCCAACAACGAGAGAAAAATAACTAAAACAGAATTTGGTACTGGGAGTGGGGTCGTTGCTGGGACTATACTTGACCATGTGGTTTAACAGCCTTTGGAGTTAGATTGCGGGAAAGAGAAGCATTGGGAAAACTTTAGAAATGAAGAAATTTGCGGCTCAGGAAGTTTCTGCTGGGAAGAAAGACTGCGTTGGCTGTTGGACTCCAGACCATATATGTTATGGCCTGGCAGAAAGTTTGTCTA